>CALYDF020001881.1:0-24855 GCA_944474145.2 Dicrocoelium dendriticum
AGTTGGGTAACGCCCTTCTCCCTGCTAAAATCTAAGACACAAATCCGCATGAGTCAGTAAACTGACCATGTGCTAGACCCGCTGCTTTTCGAGTGCACATTTAATTGATGGCTTTGGCTGAAGACCCGAGTCGTTTTCTTGTCAGGTTTGGGCGTCCTGCCAGTATCTTGGTCTATCCTCTTAGAAGACTAGGAAGTGGTCGTTGGCCCTCTTCCCGTAAAAACTAGCCATGGGAGACAAAAGGTCTACGGGTTATAAGCTCATAAGTCGATTTGCGTAGAGCACGAGAGCCACGCATTGTCTCTGACGGTGGGAGGGCGTCATCGGGTGATCAATGGTTTGCTACTGCCCGCATCAAGCCAGGCAGCCCGTAGTCAAATAGGTGTAAACGCGCTAAAACCCACCTGTGTCTGGCCGTGGTCGTTGGTGCGTATCCTAGTACGGTTGGAAAACATATATAAATTGTTCCAGTACCTCCAAGGCTGCGTGTGACGGCCGTCAAGCAGATCCCAATCTGTCTCTGCAATCACCTTATTGAGTTGGATCTGCTCCCCACTGCATTGTGTATCAGGCTATTCAGCCAATTTCTCCGGGCGCAGTCCCTTAAGCCGACCTCCAAATCTCCCACTGCCTTGTGGATAAAGCTATTGAACCAAACGCTTGGGGTTTAGTACCACTAGCATACCTCTGAAACACAACGACCACCTAACGCGCGATTACCCACTAATGCAATCATATGCCTGTGCGCAAAGCATTTAGCATAGCGTGCTGGAACTTGCGTACACTACTGGACTGGAACTCGAGTGAGTGCCCCGAGCAACGTACTGCACTGGTCAGGATGAAACTGGCCCGCTACCACATCGATATTGCGGAGCTCAGTGAAACTCGGCTCGCTGAGCAAGGTATATTGCTTGAAGTAGGTGCTGGCTACACATTCTGCTGGGTGGGCAACGCCGCCTCAGCGCCACGTAAAAATGGGTTCGGATTTGCAATATCCGATCGCCTAAATAGCTAGCTCGTGGGTAAACCAACAGGCATCAGCGCGCGACTGATGACTGTTCGCCTACAATCCGAAGAGGGAATTGCGCCACTTTATAAGCACTTACGGTCCGTCCTTGGGTTATCCTTATGACATGCGTGATCAATTATACACTCAGATACCCTCCGTGATACGGTCTGTGCCGAGAAGTGCCCTACTATTTCTGATGGATGTTTGCAACACGCGCGTTGAACCTGATGCATCGGTGTAGACAGATGTTCTCGGTTCGCCTGGCATTGGTTCAGCGAATGCAAACGATGACAGGCTGCTCTCACTCTGTGCCAAACACCGCCTGACAATCACGAACACTCGGTTTGCACTGAGTGCGAGTGATATAGCAACTTGGGCGCACCGACGGAATGGTCAAGCTCACCTGCTCGACTATGTCATCGTACGTCAGCGTGATATGCGTGAAGCTGAGTATGGCACTTCTCACAAATTATTTTGGAAGAAACTGTGTATATAGATATATATATATATAAATGGAAATCTATATGTTGCACTCCTGCCGTTAATCGACGTAAAGTTAACATTCGCCTTTTCAGAACAGTGGAGAAACCTGTTGAGCTGGAGAAGGCGATGACCACACGTCTGTATAATGTGGAATGCATAACCTCTGTGGGCGATATGTGGCACCACATACGCGACCAGTTAGCAGCTGCTGCCGAGGAGACCATCGGGCGCGCATAATGTCAGCGGTTTGATTGGTTGGATGAGAACAATTCGACAATTGTCGCATTGGTGTGTGAGCAGAATATAGCATTATCTGCACATGTGGCTAACCCCAGTGACTTGGGGGAGAACAGTCAGTTTCGCAAAGTACGACGGCGACTGACCCGAGAGCTCCGTCACATTCAAAATGCACGGTGGACGGAAAAGGCGAGGCAGATGGAATGCTACGTCAAACGCTGCCAACACGAGGAATTCTCTGACTCCTTGATGGCGGTGAATGGACCAAGAATGGAGCCGCTAAGGAGCCTGATCGATGGTAGTTCAGGCGTTACTTGCACACAGACTGCAGACATAATTCAGATCTGGCGAAAAGACTTTGACTGTTTCTTGATCAACCGTTTAGAGATCGACTGACCCATATTGAGCAGCCTCAAGTAGCACGATGTGAAGGCGAGTCTGACGGACACGCCGACACTGGATGAGACGCAGAGAATTCTTGCAGGGCTGTTGAACCGCAAGCATGCCGGGGCCGACGGGATCTTGTCTAAATAATAGAAACACGGCGGACCGGCGTTGGTGACTGCGCTGCACCACTTGATGCTACGCGTATGTATTGACAAATAGGTGTCTCTTGAGCTGAAGGATACCCTTGTGCTACCAATGTAAAAGGGAAAACAGAGTGAGCAATGTTGCATGAAGTGTCTTGCCATCAACTTGCTGAGTTGTGTTGGCAAGGTGAATTCACGTATCCTGCTCAACCGCCTCGTCAGTCAGGTTGTGGAACCTAACGTGGCGGAAGGGCAGTGTGGATTCCGTTCGGGTCTCAGCACTATAGATATGGTGTTTGGGGCTCGTCAGTTGCAGGAGAAGTGCAGAGATCGCCAGCAGCCATTGAACTCGCTTTACCGTAGTCCGCTCCATACTGAGTGCATGGAACCAATCTTCCAGCCTAACGTGGCCACAAGGACCCTGTACTCCGTCCTCTTCAGCAACGACCAACTGTCTCCTGGAGTCAGTATGGACGAGGTAGGGGGTAAAAGACAGGTAGGTAACTTGTCAACATGCACACCAAACGCAGTCACACCGGGGATGTGAAACAACTCCTAATCAATTTAAACGACTATATCAAAAATACAATCAAAGAATATGTACAGCTACGGTGACATAGGCCTTCAATAAATGAGCGTCTGCAAACTATTGATTACCAACGAAACCGCGATAAGTTCAAGAAGTCAGAAAGTATATTTTAAGAACATGTCAATAAGGCGTAAATGTCATCGAAGTTAGCTACATTTAGATAAAGCGACCTGCACAGTTTTATAAAAGCTAGTTCAGATATAAAATAATATGAGACGAAAAAGCATTAAGACTATATAGCCAACCCACTACATGCACTAAAGGATTGAGGATGCAAGCACGCGGTTAGTAAATTGAATTCAGCATACTTACAAAAGCTTCACAGGTTCTGTCTACCGTCATTGCAGGACCCATCGTCGCTTCGGTGTTGGCAACGAGTGGCGTCACTCGTGGCTCACTTGGCCTGCCTGACTCAGGCACTCACGACCGCATGTGCTACAGCACCATGCGATCGAAATGGATAGAGCACAATCCAGGGGCGCCTGTCGCTTCTGCACTTGCCGCTCCTTCTCTGCATGCATGAGGGCTTTTGCTTGCACTTTGGCAACTGCCTTCATGACCAGGTCGCGCCATGCACGCAGATCAATCGCGTTCGATTCCCATGGCCTGCAATCAATAGTAGAACGTGAGAGGCTCACTTTGATCATGTGCTGGTAACGTAACATCGGTTATCTCATATATCGTTTCCCAACACTCAGCTGGCCACATGATAGTTGTTTCGGTATCCGCGTCAAATCCACACGGCTCACATGACCAAACCATCTCAGATGTCTCAGTAAAAGTATGCAGTCCACTGCATACATTCCACTTTCGCGCAACACTTCCCTCTCCGCAACTCTGTCGTCCTAACCGATGAGCAATATCCGTGGCAAACACTGTTGATGGAACCGCTCGAGATATCGCACATCTCTTTGGTACATCGTCCAAGTTACACTGCCGTATGGAAGAACGGACAGCACAATGGATATATACATCATTAGCTTCGTGCCAATTGTAAGTTGATGGTTGTTCCACA
This sequence comes from Dicrocoelium dendriticum, assembly GCA_944474145.2. Taxonomy (NCBI): domain Eukaryota; kingdom Metazoa; phylum Platyhelminthes; class Trematoda; order Plagiorchiida; family Dicrocoeliidae; genus Dicrocoelium; species Dicrocoelium dendriticum. The sequence continues at coordinate 3,864 of CALYDF020001881.1, forward strand.
CTCGGTACTAAAGCTTCCCGAATGCCGCCACTGACTTCGAGACGCGGATACGCCGCTTACTGTGTAGCTGCTGATCTGTCAACATCACTCTCGCAAGGTAGCAGAAGCGAGAGGTGGATTCTAATAATTCAGCACCAAGGCTGATTCGCGGCAATATAAAAGATTGCACTTCCGGTGAAGGCCGAAAGAGAGAGACAGTTTTGTTTGTGTTGAAGGTTAGCCCCAATTTAGCTGCTATCGAAACCAGAACACTAGTTATTTGCTGCAACTCACTTGCGTCGTGTGCTAACAAAGCACAATCGTCAACATACAGCAACAAACGGATAGTTGTCTAACAGACTAGAGTTCTCGCACCGATACGACGGATGTACATAGCATTTCTATAGTTTTCTCCGTACCTGAACTGATGACAACATGGCCTATAGGTCGAACAGTTGGAAAACACCTTTCAGTTCCCATGTAACGCGGTTTGGTAACATTTGGCCTTAGGTGCAATACTTGACACGGCATAAATTATAGGCGTTTGCCACAATTCATTCAAGTCCCAAGGGTTTTCGAGTATTTATTGCAATGTCTGTAGATTATAGAAATTTGGAAACTGGGTACCACTACGTCGTGATGTTCCAACACGTGGGGCGGAAGCCCAGCAGTTTAAATAGCTGATTTGCATACACAGCAAGTAACAGTGGATCAAATCCCGAAAACTGCGGAACCCTCTTAAGGACTGACTGCCGGAGGTACAGACTACATCACATGTGAAATTACATAACTCTTCAAGAAGTGCGAGGATGCACCTAAAAGGTCACTGCTGGGAAAAAGACCGAAGCATAAGCAGGGAGCGCGAAGGTGGTACGATGTCGAGCGCCCCAAAGAATTCACTGAGCAATAAATCTTCTGTAAGATTCAGATACAAAGCATTCGCTAAAACTTCGAGTGCAGATGAGACCCTTGCGAAATACATGTTTATGGGGTCTGAAAAATCAAATGCCCTTAAACGATTTCCACGCACATACCTGACCAACTTCAGTAAGCATTTCAAACCAACCGGCCCGTACTTGGTACAGAGGTTTTTGTCGCCCTTTTTAAAAATGGAGCAGCCAGCAGCCTCCGCCTAGTACTACATTGATGGCGGTTGTGCAGCAAGCGCTGGGACCCAAGAATGATTGACCCACGTATCTTGACCGTTCGTAGAGAAGTTTCAAATGAACGGCATCTATCATATTGGGCTCAGCGGGATTTAGTTGCTAATTAACACGAACAACTGCGCGAAAACATTTTCCGTTGCAAGGAAAGTAACAGTGGTTCTAATAAAATTTAAGGCAACTAAAATCAAATGAAACATTCGTTTTCCTTTATAACCCACAGAGTTTTTGGAAATCGACTTCAAATGTCAATTATCACAACTTTTAGTCACTTGTCGATAGATCATATTGTGTAAAATGTTTTGGCTGCCACGAATCTAACAGCAGTTCTTTCATAACTGTACAATACCGAATTCAATATTGAAAACGGTTTTTTTCTCTAAGGCTCCTCTTTTCAAAAAGTTGTCTATAAAACTAATTGTAAAATACCATAGTGTTCCCAATGTTGGCCTATGACCTGATGTAGCTTAAATATGTACACTAATGCAAACAAATATCTTCAAGAAAAATTTTGATTTAGCCCGAGATAAGCTCAAAGTTAAATGCATTACAGGCGTTAATCGGGCTAGAATTTGCGCTTATATCATTAGACTACGGATGTCTTTGTAGAACAGTCATGTTTGATGCTCAGACAATATTCATCTTACATGTGTTTGTCCCACCGTCCTTGATAACCTATTTCCATAGTCATCATAGTTGATGAAAACGTTCCCATTGTTCGACATTTACCACCTAAAGGTTTATCGGAATTTGATCATGACCGTTTCAGAAATGCTGCTTGACTCTTATGGTGCACCCAAGATCGCGAAATACAGACAAAATTTTGTTAACCTGCTTTTCATAAGTATCTAATTTAATGTTCCGAAGACACTTTGTATAACGCCACTATGTCTGCCACACATGCATATCCTTGGCTTTCATCTTCGAGACCAATATTTCATCGCGCAACGGGGCACGAATGTGAAGGACCTTGTAGACTGGATTGCTATGGAGCAGATAAAAATGCAACAACAGTTGCAGAGTCTTAATCCGGTCAATACAAGTAACTAACCCCATTTTTCATACCCATTGGCTACATACTCATCTGGAGCAAACACTTTAATTTTCTTTATTGGAAGCCGCTTCGATTGCGGGATGTGTCGAATTGCAGAGAAAATACTGTGCACAGAGTCTTTTGCCGATTTTCCTTGTCAATACTTCTTGGCTTAACCATGGACAAATCTCAGGTTATCTGTCTGGATATAGATGTGCATGAATGTGTGTTATGTGTGTGGGTGCATGTGTAAGTCATCGCGTTGAGTACAATTGTTACTATTACTGTGAATCTGTGAGTTGATTAGGGGAATTCGCCAATATAGGAAGGATCAGGTAAAATCTTTGAAGTGGTTCACGTTTGCAAAATTGGCCATGTCCTACGATATGGCAATAGGCAGTTACTTTATTTCTTGGCGAGTTTTCTCCGCCGCGTCACAGTGTTATTAAGCGGACATTTATGGCTTTTATAGGGCGAACGTCTACAAGGTGAAAACCCACCACTTCCTTGAACACGATCGCCGAACTACTAGTTGGACCGTGCTTAACCCGAAACAATCTGCTGGCATCACAGGGAGATTGTTCGGCTGGCAGCTCGTAGTTGACGCTTCCAAGAATTTCGTGCTTCTTGTTACCTGAAGTGTACAATCCGAATAGGCTGACTAGTAGGTCGCCAGATCTTACCTGTCTGCTCAGTAGCTGGCATAGAACTAAAAATCCATAGTGGGTTTCTATATTGCGCCCCCCTACACATGCACCACACGACGCGTTTCGTCCTTGTTTAACCGAGGCAGGATTAGAGATTGCTATAGTTAGAAGTGAAACCCGGTGCATAGTGCTTGCTACCTATGGTCAAAAATGGATTTGCGTGTCAAAATATTAAACAGACAGTGGGTACTCCAAAACCAGTTAATCACAACTCTGTAGCTTTGAATGTATCAACTTATTTGTTGATAAAGTGGTATAAGTTGGGATATTTAGAAGTGGAAAGGGATAAGCACATCACAATCATTTTGTACAGTGTGTCCGACCCTCATAAGTAAGACATAACTCACAATACTATCTGACGCCCTTTTCGTTACCGGAGCAAACCTGGACATCTGTAACACTTGTCCGGCGATTTAATCAGTATTTGCTTTAGGAGAGCAATAGACTGCACACCAGCGTTTGAAGGACGCGAATGCTGTGCGGACCGCGGAGTTTACCGCACTTGTGCAGCAGAGTCGCCTTACCATAAATGAGTCGGCTAAAAGGTCATCGGCAGATAAAGCACAGACAGCCACACTACGCAGTCGAACGATCTATAGGTTCTCCACGCTAGACAACAGTAAGCTTAATTTACAACTGGCGCCGACATTCATTTTCAAACGTTGGCGCTTTACCAGTTGAATGACCGATGCCTAATGGTATGCCCTGCTATGTAAGACAAAGCCTTCATACATACTGCAAGCGGTAGTGGACCGGTAGCGAGTTGACTGTAGTAGATCTTAAGTGTTACTTTTAAGGTTGATGGACGCTTATTTTATCAAAGTAAAATAAAATACACAGTGGTAAGTAGCGCTCTAGCGGCCTGCAAACAGGCTACCAACAAACCACTTTCGCAAAATATGCCGTATTTCAAGTAAGCCTTTGGCATTAGATTTTGACGCGTGCGTCGCCCAGATCGCTCTTTGAATTCGGTATGCCCCAACGCACCATTGGCATCATCGTTTGTGGACAAATACAGCATGTAATTACTTTTTAACCGGTGATAACAAATTTGATGTACAAGTGGTTATACTCTCAAATTTGTCAGCGAACATCCTCTAAGTTTCAACAATCGTTCTGCAGGTGTCCAATTGGGAAATAACAAAACTCACTCAGTGCGATTAAATAGGCACTCGCGCTGACTGAATTTACGATTTTACCAAAAACTAGAACGATACAACAGTGAAACCCAAACGAGGTACCGGAACGACGTCAGATATTTGTAACAACTTCATCATCAGTGTCAGTGATGCATTCTGCACGTCGTTTGAGGCGACAGTGTTGCAGATGCCGAAGTTCTGCGCCGCAGTGGCACGTAGGCGTGGACTAAATACTTTTGTTGCGGCACCTGTGTTGGCTGGGACATATCAGACGAAAGAATTCGACGAGGACACCCAAACAGCCAGAGGCGTAGTATAGGGAGGATGGAGCTATCCGCCCCCGGCGGCATGTGACATGGAACGGCATTGTTAGTGCAAATGATTGTTCAATACCAAGTGTAAATGCTTACCTAAACCTACATGACGGTAATAGCCAAAATGAAAGGTGATAATCATACTGAGACCGAAGATGAAACTGGTACTGCAAAAGTTGTACTCCTGGAAGAAGTAAATGAACTTCAAATTAGCACGCAGTGGTAAATCTTGATAATGCTAAGGCGGAAGATGAGTAGAAGTGCAAAAAGACCAGCATGATAATGCACATATATATCTAATTCATGCATGTATATCAGTGGTCTGTTAAAGTGTTCCAAGCTAATCTGACTATGCTAGTCCGGCTCGCATTCATTCTCGTGAAGCACGGCGATCATGAGTTCAAGAAGCGGTACTTCCTAGAAAGAATACAAAGCTAGGCTATGAAGTTATTAACGAACACGTTTCTTCAAGTTACGAGTAAGCGAGCAGCCGCTGCGTACACGGATGGTGTATATTCCTTTAGAATAGGGCCGATTTATTTTTCAGGTGCAGTATGTTTACAACTGGATAGTTTAGATTTTCAAAGAGGTGGGTTTCAGAAACTGGAGGAAACAGAATCCAAAAGCCTACAAGAGTGAATCTGGGAACTGGTGTGCTCAGTCATTCCCCAAGCGCAAGGGGATAGCAATCCAACATGTTAAAGCAGGACAGCTTTAATAAATACGGTGTGATAATTTGTCTACAAGGCTTACTATATTCAGGTTTCCTGCCAAACGAAACAGGACATCGCGTGGTCGCTAAGACTCATCCCGGGTGACGAAGGAGGTGAGGAAAACAGAGGGAATTTTACAGAATTTGAACATTTGTTGGCCAAGTGTAAGTCTGCACTTCGCAAACATTGGTGACAGATCAGCTTGGAAGGAAAAACATCACTATTTCTTTAGCGCCACACGCTCAAAATGAATTAGTAAACATTTTAGTAAAGCGGATAGCAAAGAAATTCGCAGATTAGGCCAAGAAACGCAACTACGTTCGCTTAATGTTTGGTAGCAATCCCGATGTACCACACAATAATTAGATGAGTGGAAACGAAGTGACATTGGGTGAGTCGTTTCTGAGCTTTATTGAGAATAACACTAAAAAGCAGTGGAAATTTCTGGATTGGTATTTGCAAATAGTGGGAAAGCACGATATTCAGTTTGATGACTGACGTAACCCAACATTGAGCATTACTGCTGTTATGGTGGTCTACTCATCAAGTGTGCAGAGATCTATGCAAAAGCAATCAAACCCACATTTGAATAATGTACAACACTATCAATGAATCTGTCTTGTCTTAACGACGTTTCTGTGACTGATCCTTCGTTACAGTTCTGACAGGATAGACCGGCTGTTCACATCCCTTTTAGTTTTAAATATTGCTAAAATTTTTGAAACAAGTCACCGGTACAAGTAGTAAGTGGCTGTAAAATTTAGATGGAGTATTCGAGCAGGCGATGCAAATGGTGTGCTGAAGAAATACTTGGAACCCGTCGATTTACTGAAACGTTTCACAGATGAATGAGAAAATGCAACCACAAGATCAGATGTAGTCTTAATTTTTACTTCGGTATTGTCCTTACCGTTCGTTTCGTTTCCGAACCATTGAAGATCTGTTCGCATAGAAATCAAGGATGCACAGAAATGTCTAAGCAATATGGTTGGATCTGTCAAGTCTACAATGATAAACGTTTTCCTTCATCAAAGTATTGAAAACGGTTGACATTTCAATGTATGAATCAAAGAATCAGTACGCTAAGTTGGGGTTAAACATGATGTGTCGAATTCGCCGGATGCAATGAATGGATGGTGAAAAATTGATTGATATTTCGCTGATATGTTGATGAGTTAAAACAAGAAACTTTGTCCACCGTGGCAGTTTGACCGACGAAATGAAATAGATTTCAGCAACATCATAAACTTGCGAAACATATGTCCTACTTACACCGTTAAATCTGCTTGACAATAATAATAATAATAATAATAATAATAATAATAATAAAAACTATAGCTTTTCGCTTAGCGAAGTTATTGGAAACGTAGGGGGAGTGGAGGTACTTTTCGAACTGGAAATATTTTATATATTCTGAAAGATTCAGCAAACGACAAAATTAATGGATCTTGTGGAATTTTGAACTCCATCCGGAAACTGCTGCGTATTTTCTTACCAGCACCAACAGCTCTGAAAGTGCATTCTCTAATGTCAAGCTTATAACGAACTATTTGCGATCATCAATGAACAAGACAAGCCTTACGGATTGACAGTTCATCCCATAGAGTGGGAGTTTGCTGATTGACGGAATGTTCCTGGTGTTCTCAATGCTATTGCTCCAAGTAATGGACAACATATGTATGGGTAAAATGTGCTCGCCATTATTGTGAAAAATAACTACCTGCGTTTAAGGCGGTACCACAAATATGATCTTTGTTGTTATGTGAATCCAAATATATGTGGTCTGTTCGCATTTGTGTATGTTTATGGATTTGCAACTGCAAGGGTTAGGGCGGCAAGTTTACTGCAGCCTTGGGCCGCACTATTCGTTGCTACGCCAATGGCCACCCCTCCTCTTCTTCCATCCACCCACCTGGCGTGCAAGCAACACACGCCGCGTGAGTGGGCGAGCTGGCATATACTACATGAAGCCAAGCCATCGGAGTCTGCTAAGTGATATAACGGCCCTTCTCTGTCCTGACAAGACTTTCCTTGTGTTTTGTTCAACCTCATTTTGTTACGGCTGTTCCTTACTGTCGTTCTGTTGATGTGATTCTTGGTAACTGGATCCACCGCAATTCGGTGACCGGATCATAGATGTTTAACTGAACTGAATGCCATCATTTAAGCTTCCAAGAAGTGTGCAAAACGCAATCACTTATATATGTTGTATTCATTATCGACATGGGTAAGCACTCAGCAGCCGCATTGCGGTGGCTCTTCGGGGACGCATAAAATGTAGAGATAGTTGGGAAAAGAGAATGTGATATGCCAAAGTTAAAATTACGCAATATTGTTTACGCAACCGATCAGTACAGTTGTCTAGCCGGTTAGAGCGATTGACCAATAGACTGGTGCTGAACGACTGAGTTGTGTGCTCTAGGCCATCCCAATACGATACCTTTTGGATACAAAGCGGCCACGCAAACATCCTGTTTATTTCCTTACCTATGTAGTACAAGACAGCAAGTTTTTGGCAATCGCATTGCTGTTACCGGGAAAATTATTGTGCGCACATCTTTTGGACTAACCAATCTTAGTTCAATATTTGCCCTCCGTTATCGCTGGTACTGATATTTGTTTTTACACAACATTCCGCCAACTTCACTGACCGCTTCTGCTCATTGTGTTCCCCTGAGTTCGCAGTCCAAGTGCCTGCTTACGCTCTCCTTGTTCGTTTGTTGTGTGCCCTTTTTGGCTCCTTAATTGACTAGGCTTCATTTGCTTCATTCTTTTTGCATATTTTCGGTAAAATGATTGGCTCGAACATCTGTTATTACTTTGCCTCAAGCCCATTTTTCATTCTTTAAGCAGGCATGATTCAAAGCATATGGTTGGTTATTCGTACGCCTTTAAATTTCTCTCCTTGCGGTCGTTGGATGAAGGTGTCGGTGTCGACACAATAATTACACTGAAGATGAGGAATTTTCCCAAGCTTGAAATCATCTGCAATGTTGGGTTAAGCTACCTAAGAATACTGTTCTTAAAATAACCAATGTATGGTCGAAATTGCTCCCACTGGAACCACCAAGGGAAAACCAATCCGTAATTCAGGGGCAGTGTGCCGGCCTCTCCCACCTACACCCATCGTTCACTCGTACCCAGTAATACTTCGTTTTTTAGTCTTTATTATTCCACCTGACCAAACCACGATTCACCTTATTAAGTTTACTTATTATCATCATTGTTAATAGTATAGTTTTAGTAACTTAATGCAATACAAGTGGATACATCACAAGTTATCGTATGGACCAGATTCAAGGTGCTGAACTAAATATTAGGTTAGGGAATAATGATTTTGGAACAGTGGACATTTTATTTGTGGCTCGTATAGCCGTTTCGCTTGTCGCCCTTATGCTAACAATCCATCCGTATTATTACTAACTGCGTTCTTCCGTATTCGTCTGTTCAATTTCACCGTTGAAGAAATGATTGAGGAAACCAGACCCGTACTCAACGGACACACATTCTAGTTGAAAAACAGACAGTCTATACTATATGACACCCGAAATGCTATCGGTCAGCGAGAATAGTGCCTCCGCACCAGCGTGCATTATATGAGCATTCAACCGGACGCATACAATTCCAGCAATTGGGAATTCCACACATTCTTCGCCACATCACTTTGACAACCACTGTATCAGCACTCCTGGAAAACAAGTTGCACATCAATTACTCACCCAAAGAAAACAAACTCGATTAGTTATTGTTACTCAATACTCTCTGCGTCATCAGCTGACTAGGTAGAGCAAGGAAGATTTAAGGAATCACTCGGCTCTCGTACACTTGCTTCCCCTTCATTTCACATCTTCCCGTGACAACAGTGACACAAGCGTAGCTTGCTTCGAGTGACCGCATTGAACCAATCCAACCCCTATCAGACCCGCACACGCCCGAAGGAATGGTGGACAGCTTACAATGGTGTTCGACCCATGAATATGCGATGGCAACCTCGCTATTGTCACGTTTTTAAAGTCGTTTAAGTGATGTCACATCGCAAACGGTAGGCAGGTGGTGAATTCAATTGGTCGTTTATGCGAGAAAATTCCACTCTGAACAAATTGTTGACAAATCTATCTTACCAACAGATGCACGTGAGGTATTAGCAAGTACTTACTTCATGAGACCATGTGATTTTCAATGGAATTAGTTGGAAAAGTTTTGAGTAAAACCCATGCTCACATGGTGTTCAGTTAGGCCTTCCAAGATGTGCTTATTTACCTTTACCAAAAACAGGTGACAAGTAAATCAGGAGTTCCGCCCACTACACAAGTATCTCCAAAGCACTAGCATGCAGCGTTCGTTACACGCACCGATTCGATTCATCTTCCTGATAGAGAGGGCGAGAAAATCACTCATCGGTTCACTTAAACGCGGTTTGTCGACGGTGTGAACGAAGTTGGCAAATAAGTCAAACCTCATTTTCGTAAATTTCGAACGCATTCCATCGAGTAGCAATATCACTTGCGTTACCGAGGTCCACAAAACGTTATCAATGCGCACCAGGCGCAGAAAATAGCTCGTGCCACTAAGCACCCATTAAGAACCCAAGTACCACTTCATTATACCTAAAGCAATGTACGTGCTCATAGCAGTCGCACAGCAGCCTGGAGTTTATTCAGTTCTCATGAAGGTTGAAGCATTAACTTTCGCTTACCAAACAGAGTAAACACGGTTAAAATAGTGGCAATACTCTGCATCAGGTCAGGAGCACAGAATCATCGTCGAAAATGCTCCAGCCTCATCTGAGCCTCTGAGATGTCTCGCATTGATCACACACAGAGTGTGTTGGAAACGTACCAAGCCAAAACGGAAAACAAAACCATCAGCAACTGCTAAACCGAAATATGTCGCAGAAGCCTTATTATTACATTATGACTAGCTGCTTGAGATGGTATGTTTTTGACAATGTGCAAGCGACCTGAACCTAAATGTTTGTTTAAGGAAGTGACTTCTTGCGTTAAATCCTTCGTCTCATTAGCTACCATTCCACGTTCCCTAGGCCATTGTGGTTGTATGACAGTTAATCACCAGTCAAAATAGCTGATGCAAAGTAGACGTTGTGGTTGATGAGGATGATGCCGAGGATGATGATGATGATGATGATGATGATGATGATGATGATGATGATGATGATGATGATGATGATGATGATGATGATGATGATGATGATGATGATGATGATGATGATGATGATGATGATGATGATGATGACAATGATGACAATGATGACGATGATGACGACGACGATGGTGATGATGATGATAGTGACGAGGATGATGAGGATGATGGTGATGCTAATGCTGACGAAGATGATGGTGATGAGGATGATGGGTATGATAATGATCGTGACGATGAGGATGATGATAAGGACGAGCATATTGGTGATGATTATGCTGATGAAGATGAGGATTATGATGAAGAAGAAGATGATGATGATGATGACGATGATGACGATGATGAGCAGGATGCGGATGATGGTGATGATGATGATGAGTATGATATTGTTGGTGACGATGAGGATGATAATAATGACGAGCATGTTGATGATAATTGTGATGTTGGCGATGAGGATTATGATGATTATAATGTTGCTGATGTTGCATAAACATTATGTTTTAACGGATTGTAAGCTGCAGCAAGGTCAAACTTACCAGATTTCCTATCGCAAACATATCCGTCCCTCTTCTCCAAGTTACCCAAGGCTACAAAGGGCAGTTTGTAGTATCGATGGCTTACTGTTCAGTTGCACCGATTCCTATCTAAAGCAAACGGTTTATTAATACTCGTGGTTCAATGACTCACTTCTGATATGGTTATTCCGTCCGCAAGTCAGTTATCAATGTGTTGGATGCAGAAATTATAGACCCATATTTTTCGGATTAATAATAGTTCAACGTACAATTTCACCTCTTCGAATATCTTCTAGAGCCAGTATTAACGAGGTGGTGTGTGATAGACAGGTAGGCACCTTGTCAACATGCACATTGTGCGCAGCCACACCAGGGATATCAAGCAACAGCCATTCACTTTAAACGACAAGATGAAATAAAATAAATCCAATAATGCATACAGATACGGTGGCATAACTCTTCGCTAAATTACGATATGAAGTAAGTTGTTTAGCAGCGAATCCGCGCTAAGTATGTAATGTCAACAAGTTACATAAAAATGCTACAAATGCAACAGAGTTACTGAAAATAAGCGCAATTAGCGTAAGCAACGTGGTCAGTAAATAGGAGATTATTCAGGTAGGCAGAACAAACCAAATAACGTGGAATGCAATTTAATCAGCATAAAGAGACTTAGTTTAAGTGGAAGTTGGTTCAGCCCAACTACGGTGAACAGGCATCAAGAATGTAACATCAGCCACAGCACATACATGCACATACAAATACATCCGCGATAATCCCAACGGGCATTCAAGCCGGGTTCCCACCGAGTCGTACATACATTTTCAATGGAGACCGAAAGCAATTCAGGTTGCATGTATAAGCCCCATGATTACGCGGATGATTGTTGGGTGCTGCGACACACCTATCGGACCATATGGTCCGAACACAGTTCAAATTATTAGTGAAGGTGAATTTACATTCAGCATACAACTGGAAGGACAAAAGGCTACACGCTGCGGCATGCACATCCAGGCGGGCAGGATCGACATCGCATGCTGATGCGGTTAATAGAAAGCATACCATCCCGTGGTGTGTTGCAAAGGAAACTTATTGGAATATATACTCCTGATATTGCGCTTGCCGCTGTGCTGAAATACAGATAGCTGGATGGGAGAAATGTGCCTAATGTGATCTCTGGTGGTACCATGCAGTGTTCGTCGGATCAATACGAGGTCGTTTGGCGGAGATGAATCGTGTACGCCTCACTGTCGCACAGGTTATACTGGTTTACCCACAAGTTATCAGAATACATGTATCTTGAGTTAGACAATTCTAGCGAATGTTAAGAAGGATAATGGCTTGCCAAATTCATCAGCTTCTTTGGAAGTCCAGCAATCACTTTCCAACGGAAACAAATGCGATAGCAGATTTATGAGCTGTAACTTACGACGAATCCCACCGAAACTGCGCAGCGAATATGCAACCAAATCTTATAACCTGTTGGTTCACACCTAACAAACATGTCCTGATCCCCCATGCTGTAGTTGGACTTTCAGCTTAACCCAACCGCCAATGGTACGACTATTGAGTGGCTTTTAACAGATAATTGATGCCTGGCCTGCGATGACTTTCCTCTTCCTTTCAAACAGCGGTAACATGTTTATGGATTGGGGATAGTAGACTGTGCGCTTCTTCACTTGAACCGATTGACATTTATTCAACTCAGGGTTACGTCGAGCCGCGCTGTGTCATCGCCGATAGACTGCGTGTTGGCGTCTGATTTGCCATTGGTATATTAGCTTAATGCTTCCCGACAGCGGTGGGTCGTTGAACTAGACTCCGGTGTGAACCGCCCACTCACCATACGGCTGACCGATCCGCTTCCTAGATGCTGCAGATCACGCTGTTCCGTTTGTGTGTTGAGCTGAACCAGTCCTGCGAGCTCTGCTTCCGTCTGATTGGCCCCATCCCATGGTTATCGAGACGATTCTTTTCGCCACAGATTTCAGAGGCGTAGCATTGTAGGGGTCAGCGGAGGAAGCGATCCACCCGGGGACATGTGACAGTGGGCGACGTCAAAAGTACAATCGCACCCGCCTTATTCCTCACCATACGGATATATTAAAAGTGAGCGATAAAGCGGGGTGAGCAAGCAACCGATTTGTCTTTTAGCCAACAAGGAGACAACCATGTAATTGTACGGTATACACTTGAACTTCATGTGCTAAGAAGTGCAAAATACATACTTCAACCTACTGTTTACAAGAGAAGCTTATTCAAAAGAGCGTAATCTATAATTTAAAATGTAGGACAGAAAGCATCTTATGTACATGGTTATAGAAACTGACGCCACTCTATATTTTTACTTTGGAAACAATTCAACCTCAGTAGTATGTTTTTGATCTGCTATTCCAGTCACTTTTACACCGATGAAGTACAAGTTGGACGCGAAGTCGTTGCTTAGCCCATGTAAAAGTCCGTAGCTTTACAGTTCACATAGTACATTCCTCTTGAATGTGCAAAGCGCTGATTGCTGTTACCCACAGAGGCATCCAGTACGTCAACCTCTGAGTTGCTGCCTTCCTTTCTAGTCGCTCACAGTCTTAACAGTTGTTAGATCCGAGGTACATTCCACATTGTTGGCGACGAACTTTACTGCATTTATGTCCGGGATTGTGCAAATCTTGAACTAGTCCTCTGCGATGAAGGAGCCAGCAGAAAGTGCATCGGATGCCAGTCGACTGAAGGCAGCATGACGAAAGCAAGCTTATATTTTTGTACCGGTAGCCTGTTTCCAACATTTGGAAAATACTGATAAAATATCCCGGGAATAGACATTTGCTTTTGTAACGAACTGAATGGCATCGAACAGAGAAATCTTGACGCTGGCATCCACCGCCTTCGATGAACTAGATAACACGTATTCCATGCGCTAAAGAATTTGGTCCACAATTTCTTTCCAGTAAGCGATTTTCAGCTTCATCATCACACCTTGGTCCATGGGTTGAAGAAGGCTAGTCGTGCTTGCCTGCATTAATTCTATTTTAATATTTTTCAGACCTCTTGATTGGGGATGCGCTGTACAATTATCCAAGAGAAACATAACTTTTCGGCCACTTCGGCCTAGCTCATTGTCTTATTCGAGGATTCACTCGGTTAAAAGTTCTTTCATTGTCCACGCATATTTGTCAGCTCGGCAAGTTACGGGAAGTGCGTCCACGTTCAGGCCACTAACACATTGTGACTTCCTACACTTTCCAATCAAAACCAGTTTTCTTCTATCCTTGCCTGACATGTTCACGCAGCACAGGACAGTGATCCTATCCGTTGCTCCTTCGATTAGCCGAGGTTGTCGGCAAACAAACACAAAGTGCTTTCTAGAGTTGCTCGGTTAAACTAATCTGTTACGTCTGCATGGTACAATTTATTATAATCAACTGCATTTAAAAGTTTAGCCAGTAGATATTTACGCCAATTTTCACAGCCTACTTTGTCCGCAGAACTATTGCCATGCGCACGTTTATCCACAGTCTGATTTCCATTCATCCACCCTTCCGTGGCCGTAAAATTTTCCAAGTGTTCCACCGAATTCTTCAGCTTTTTTCTTTAGAAGCGGCCTAAAAATATTTGGTCGTGCTCACCAACAGATATCATCTAGTCTTTCACTGCCGTTCCAACTTCTTGAACTTTCCACATTACTTCCTTTCCATGAGACATCGCAGTGCCGTGCAACAAATGCTTCCGAAGTTCCTTTTCGCTAACAATCACGCTGGCAAGTGTAGGACAGTAAATGTGTTAATTACGTGACAACGTGTCCTGAGAGGTTTCTGGTGCAAGTTTTAATTTTGTACAGAAAATACATCTTTTCTCTCAAGGATAATTCCTCTCTGCTACTGGCCAAACCTGTGTGTAACCAATAGGGTACTGATAAATGTGGGGTTGAAACAATATCCGGCTATGCTCGGTACTCGAGTTTTGAATAGGGTCTAGGTTTTGTCCACAGCTCTCTGCACAGTTAGCTTGCACGTGTGTTGAATGATGTAAGTAAGCTTTTGTGATCTGTTACTAACGGCATGGACATATTTGTTGTCCTTGACTCCATCGGAATGGCTAGCTTTGGGGTAGTCGTAATAAAAGATATCCCGAGTGAGGGTGTAAAATTGACAAAGCGTAATTAGAAAACTAAGCGGTGGGACGACCCTCCAATATGCAATTAGACGGCGAAAATTTACTATATTTAGGGGAAAAGAATGCGCAATTTGAAAAGCTGGACAATAAAGTGCGGTGGGCTATAAACCAGGTGGGCAATTAAGCGGGTTCGACTGTATTTTCACGAAGAAACTTATAAAAACAAAGGATGATAAACGTATGGTGACCAAAGATGAAATTGATACTACAATGGTTGAAATCCACACAGCAGAAAGCGCCAGGAAAAGTATGGTTATAGTAGGATATTACTTTAATGCTGAAGCCCATAAGGCAACCACAATTTTGCACGAGAACACCCACAATAACTGATAAGGTGGATGTTTGTCCATGGGCTGTTAAGTTTATCTATTAAATTCTTACATAGCTTGTCCGGCTGGGATATTTTTCCTTCTGCATGTCGAGTGTGGATTTAATAGTTGGTGCTACCTGGAACGCAATGCTAAGGCTCAGAAGGTAATAACAAATAGTTAGTTTCAAAATTTGCGAAATGGGTGAGCAAAGATTGCAAACACCGATGGTGTATTCTCATTCGAGAGAGGCTCTGTTTGGTTCCGGCTGCAGGACGTCTTCAACGGGATAATCCAGTTTTTCTACCGTCGGAAACTAAATCCATAAGCATGTGAACACGAACCTGGTAACTCGCGTGCTCAGTCATTCCTCGACCGCAAGAGCTAACAATCCGGTTATTTCAAGTATATGCACTTGGGAAATGGACAAGTGGTTGCCTTAAATTTTAGCTAGAATACCTAAGATAGTCACATTGCTTACGAAGCAAAGCATGGTAGCGTGCGGTCTTCGAGAAGACATCCAGAATGACACACATACAAAAGATGAAAAAGTGGAAAGAAATATGGGATTTGAGTGCCAATGCAACCTCTTACAGACACTGCGGCTAACCATTGGGAAAGAGTCATGCGAGATGCTTTAGCCAAATGTGTGCATGGTCAACT
This sequence comes from Dicrocoelium dendriticum, assembly GCA_944474145.2. Lineage (NCBI taxonomy): Eukaryota > Metazoa > Platyhelminthes > Trematoda > Plagiorchiida > Dicrocoeliidae > Dicrocoelium > Dicrocoelium dendriticum. The sequence continues at coordinate 19,725 of CALYDF020001881.1, forward strand.
CGGGCTTTGAACTCTGTCAGTTTGGGAGCACATATGACAGGTTCCGGCAGAGCATTCCACGTTCTGCAGACGCGTACGGAAGCTAAATCATGGCGGCATTCCAAACGAAAGTACTGTTCTGTTAGCTTGAGACGTTTCCTTCCCAAATTACAGTTGTGTCTGAGCTCTAACAAGTAGCGGAACATGTGCTTAGGATGTCACAAAATCTGCTTGCTCAAAATGAGGTCGCTGCGCTGTCTGTTGAAGATCCCGGGCACTTGAAGCCTTCGTTTATACGGCAAAGTATGCAGACTCTTGACGTACTTGGTTGCCTGACGTTGGGGAAGGCGGGGAGGTCTGTACTCAGCCAAGGCTGCCAGTTTTGTTTTGCGTATTCCATTTGCGGAGGAAGGGTCAAATCATTTGAATGTTCGCTTCAGAAGGCCTACGTGTTAGAAGCTACTTATTGTAGTCGCTTCAGCCTGATTCGAACAAATAAGATCTGCCTAGACCAAAAATCTCAGATCTTTCCCGCCAAAAGTCGTTTGAAACGCCTGGTTTGCCGAGTTTGTAGGAGCACCTCACCTGCTTTCGTATGTGCAGCACTCTACATTTGCATACAATAAATTGAAATTTATTTTGGATCGACAACGCGTATACTATCTCCAGCTAGGTTTGTAATATTGCGATATAACCTGCTGTCCTCCATAACTTGACATCAGTCGGTCAGTCAGTCAGACAGCAGTCAGTTGGAGCTTCTGAGGCGGTGTGGTATCGTTGTTATCCGTCAAAATAACCACGGTCCTAATACTGATCAATATGGTAATGCGCATTCAATTTAGATGGGATCTGACAGCGATTCACGCAATCATATTTACAAGCACCGGTGCAGTAGTAGGCTTTAGATATCTCCTAGGGGAAATCATCAATACCAAAGATCCGGTTGTCGAAGAGCGAAATATTGTCTGACCGGTCTATCGCTATTAAGAAAGCAAGAAAACTACCCCAACTCCTGTGCCATAGTCTACTGCCACAGTCCAGCTGCATCGTGCAACTAGTAGAGTTGTAGCGCACGATCCATTTCGTCTAAAGCCATGCTGTTCTGGCGCTACGTAGTTAAAATCCTTTAAATAGGCCGTTGGCACGACAGAAATAATAGTTTCTATGACATTTGCACAAACTGGAAGTAGGATTTTGGAACGGTAGTTGGCTGGTTTGAAACCACTATCTCCATTGTGAATAAGAGTAGCCATTCCTTGCTTTAACATGTCGAGCGCGTACATTTCTTCATATCAGTGTTGGAAAAATCTAGGCAAACACCCAGCTAAACCGTGTTACCGCTGCTAGTGACTTCGTATAGTACCAACCCCAGGAGAGTTGTGCTTAGCCATACACAACAGCTTTTTTAATACAACTTCTGCTGTGAAGGATATGTGAGTGCGTTTTGGGGGATGGAACAACCATTGTCATAGGGTTATGTGGCCAGTGATCGCATTGAAATGTTGCAGAACATAGTAGGCGCTGAGTGTTTGCCGTTTCCTACGGTGTCCATGTGGGCCCGTCCATTGTTTGAAGAAAGGAATCCCCATTTCACCTCACGTAGACTGTTGCCATGTTGCTACAGAAGCCAGTTATTTGAAGCCATATGCATTGCCAACTTCTGCTGGTAGGCCAACCTTTCTTCGCGAACAAGCTGAGGACAATGGTTACTTTGGGTCGCATAGGCCATCCAGGCCTTGGTGTTCGGAGAGAATTTGTAGAGATGCCAAAATGCTTTTCGCACCGGTTTGCATTTGCGTGTCCTGCTTTTCAGAAACGGGACCACGTTTCTCGAGCGGAAGGTTTTAGTCGCAGATGAATCTGCAACCACCGAGATAAACAGGCTGAAGAAATGTTCCCATGCGCTAACTTGTGTCTCGTCTACCTGAAACGTGTAGTTGGCTGTCTTACTCATTTGAGCTAATTTGTCGTACCGTGTACTCGCTTTCATTACGTCGGCAATTTTCAGGGGATATTCTGTAAAGCAAATGTATTGGAAGACTAGGACTACATGATCACGGCTGGCCAAGGGAAAGTGAATGATCAGCCTCTTGACTATTAGTTCTTCGCTGGTTTATATCCCATGCGGTATTGACGGTTTAGCTTTTTCTCCGAATCGGATAGGAGTGTTGATGTAGCCATATAGCGTGAAACTGAAGACATACTCCTGTAGATCCACCTTGAACTGTTCTCCCAGAGCTGGTTGGGATTCAGAGCGTGGATATTGAAATTGCCAGTAATGAGAATGTGACCATAAGCTGCGTTTATCCCTCGCTTTAGCGCGGGTGCAAGTTAGAAGTCCGTTTCGGGTGTAAAAATAGGTGGGCGGTAAAAGACCGCCATCAAGCAGGTGTCATCGCGTTTCAAACGCAGAGGGCACTAAAAGGAATCCTGTGCCATGGTGACCGGATTCTCTGTGAGCTCACATAGAGGTCACTGCAGAAAAGCAGAGCCACCGCTACAGGTTAGCTGGGTCGGTCGTGTCGAACAATGGACTTACCTGCAAGTGCGATCTCCATGTCACTTATGTCTGGGCAAAACCATGTCTCTGTCTTAACGATGAGGTCGAAGGCTTTTGATCCTTGACACGGACGCATTTCGGAAAGTTTACTCAGAAAGCTTCTCGGGTGTCAAAAGCCGTTTACTAGGTGCACAAGAAATTTGTGGATTTGTGCTGACCGTTGAGACGCAGGCACCTGATCGTTTTTTGTGTGAATTACTAAATCTCTGTATGAGTGCAATCCCTTTTTGTTCTCACTTGCACCTACTATCTGTAGTGTATCGGTAGGTTTCTCAATAGCCAAGGGTCTTAGTGCACAGGTTCCTGAATCGCTATTGTGTTCATATTGAGTCGCTGGTGGTGTTTCCGCAAGAACAGCGAGTGGCTGCGACTCTCTAACTGCTGTCTTCAGTCGTAGATTTGAAGGAAGTGAGTTGCGTAGTAACTGTCAGCTACTTATTAATTTCACAGCCATCTGTTGTGACTGCGGCATTAGTTTCATTATCCTCGGACTACTACCTCTGTAGTTAGGCGACACAGGTAAACGTGTAGTCGACTGAAGTAGAACGTCGCCCGCAGTGAGCTACACGGATGTAACGCCATTCTTGTCACGTGTTCAACCAATGATCGCTCACTATGACCGTGAACCTGATTGGCCCTACACACACACGTAGATAAGCACGCACACACGCAATCAAGGACACACCCTAACGTTCCGTGCTCACATGTAAACCGTTAAGTGTTCAGTACACTGTGCGCCAGACTGTCGCGACTTCTTGCTTATTTGCTACGAGCTGAAATACGTACTTGCGGTTAGAGTCCAGTTGTGATATCTGGCGACGAAGTCAACAAGTCCATGACAAATACTCCTCCGGTCTTCTGGTCGTGCTCTACCGACAAACCTTCCCTGGACTCGTGGCATAGATGGCGGAAAACCTTTACGGATTACTTGGAATTGCTTCCAATCTTGAATCCAGCAGTATCTCTTACTGAGAAAAACAAAGTGAAGCTCTTGAGACAGTTTCATGAAGATGAAGGGCAAAGGTATTTCGATGCACTTCGTATTGATCAAATCACTTCAACGATAATCGGAGCTTTGGAAACCTCCAGTGCTCTTTGGGGTGCTCGTCAGAATGTTTGTACGGCCAGATACAACTGCTCGAAACTCTGCCAGAAACCAGATGAGAGTGTGAACGAGTTCATCGCTCGTGTACTACAGGCAGCACCTGATTGTAAATACAAAATGTCGATGCAACGAGATTTGAAGAGACCACGTTACTCCAATGTTTAATAGCCGCAATCTTAGACCAGAGCACGCGGGAGAAGCTCCTTTCACAAGATGATTGTTCACTGACCTGGGAGACGGCCTGCTCGGTTACCCGGCAGAGGGAACACCTTACACAACAACTCGCAACATTTACGCTGAAGGACTCGTCAGATGAGCTGCGATTGTTTAACACTACATTAAAACCAAAGCCACCCACTGGCGTCAATTTTTTTGTGTGCTATCGCTGTGGTGAGCAGCACAGTTATCCATCCGACTGCCGGCATCAGAAGACAGTATGTCGAAGCTGCGGGAAGGTGGGCCACCTGGCGCGAGTGTGTAGATCGGTCAAGTGACGTTCAGGTGAGGCTTATCGAGGAGCAAACCCCATCAAAACTGTGGACGAATCTGATGGTAGCGACCCTGAATTACATTCCATTTGGCTTAATTCCGTTTCTAGCATGCAGCCGGCGCCATACACTCTAGAGCTTTACATTGAGGACAAAAGGTACAGATGGAAATCGATACAGGAGCATCCGTGACCATAATCCGGGAAAAAGCTGTAAAAACGTTCCCGAACTTATCTGCTTGCAATTCTGTTCTTCGTACATACACCGGTGAACCTATACGTATCCTTGGTAAAAGCTTCGTGAAGGCACAGTATGGCGACAAAATACGCACACTTCTTGTATATGTGAACCCCGGGGATCGTCCAAATCTGCTTGGAAGTGACTGGATACGTGCTTTCCCGGATAAAATGAATGTGGTAAAGTTAGTCACCGAGATCCCCGGACTTGAAAAATTACTTAAACAACATTCAGCTGTCTTTTCCGAGGAGCTTGGGAAGTTGAAAGAATTTCAGGCTGCGATAAAACTAAAGGAAGGCGCTTGACCAAAATTCGTTAAGGCGCGCACACTACCATACGCTATGAGGCCTAAAGTTGAAGAGGAACTAAACCGCCTACAGACTCAAGGTATTATTACTCCTGTACACTTTTCTGACTGGGGAACTCCAATTGTGCCAGTAATCAAACCGGACGGCTCCGTACGGATTTGTGGTGACTACAAGATAACCATGAATCACGCATCCATGCTGGTCAGGTACCCCTTTCCACGTATTGATGACTTGTATCAACACTAGCTGGTGGTGAAAAGTTTACCAAACTCGATCTGAGTCATGCATACTCGCAGATAGAGCTCGATGAACCTTCGAGGAAACTTACTACCATCACCACGCACATGGGAATATTTCAATATACTCGTTTACCTTTTGGCATTAATTCCGCCCCCGGAATATTTCAGAGAATTATTGACGACCTAGTGAAGGACATTCCTTTTGCGTGTGCTTA
>CALYDF020001882.1:0-25042 GCA_944474145.2 Dicrocoelium dendriticum
CAACCGTGTTTCAAGCAGTTCGGGATATTCAAGGGCGGCGAAGTGGTGCCGTAAACCGTCACTTTATCAGAACTGTGCGCTTACAGCGCTCTCATGACATTTGCATATTAATCGGGCATAATAATTTCTATTAGACAGTCCCACAGGGCACAGCGATTAACCGGATGAAAAGCTTATATCATGTCTCGGAACACGATTGTGATGAGTAACCAATAAAATTGGCGGTGCTCTAGCAATTACGATAATGTAAATATGTGTCCAACACAGCCATGAATTTAACAGAACCCGGTCTGCTTCTTGTGCATCTGAGATTCACGATTGCTAAGTTCTTTATAAAGGATGACAGGGGCAAGTAACTTAAAGGCAATTGAGATCAGGCTGATCCACTTAGGAGTGCTGAATTACAAACTGGAGTCTCCATTGAAAATTAAACAATAACAAAACGGCTCCATCCTCTTGTGATAATCTCCTGCTCCCATTTATTCCTTAGTAAAATATGTAAATCAACCGTTGAAGCAGGGCCTCCGAATTTGTAGGGAGTTGGCTGAAATCCAACAGCCTTGTTTAATTTTAGCCGTCTGAATTTACGTACGATTACTTTGCGTGATGGCGTGCCCAGCGTGACGACCACAGAATTATGGCGATGGCACGCCACTGGAGAAGCTGGCAATTCTGATTGACTAAACTACCTCGCAAGGTGTTCGGCCCAACGCTCTCAGTGATGTGAATAGCTGTGGAACGGTTGTATATTCACGTCACATATACTCAACCTAACACCAAGTATCTTGCTGCCAGTTTCTCGTATCAGACGGAATAACCTCTGGAGGTTGCCAAGGACAGTAGCTGTCCCCAATGCACGATGAGGCTAGCACGCAATTCCGCACTGAAATTTTGCGAGTCCCATAGTATTCACTTCCCGCTGGAACACGTCTGCGAGCCTCCAGAAAAACCCAGAGAATGCATAGTGAGCCAATATCCAGTTTGGCGATGTAATATTTCCCATGAAGATATCCTGCCTCTAAGAAAACCTGACAGATATGCGACCAGTGAACTCCAAATGTGTTCAGTGGGCTATTCTTCAGTCCGGATGCCGGCGCACTCTACTAGACATACCGAACATCTGACTTCACCTGTTGGCAAGAATGTATGCGCTCACAGCGCCGTTGTGGACCTCCGCCGAATACACCCGAAGTTCCACGCAAAGCAGTACGTGTTCAGCATCCCAACTCGTAGTGCAAATTGAGTGACATAGACCCTGCAGCAGTAACTGATCGCGATGTGATTGTTTTGCTACCACGGCGGATCCTAGGCTGGTAGGCACCATGTCACCCTCTGGCGGTGCCGTGCCGGAATTAATATTCTCGAGAAGATGGACATCATCGCACAGGTGAAGTAACCCCTCACTGTTGCCATTAAGGGAGCCACCACTGTGTTGGCCGCCCAAATGCCACGAACCTGTGGACGGTTTAACAACTTGGGTTGCCACCACATTATCCGTACATTTCCTTTAAAGGATCGGCGTGTTCAGGTGGGTATGGAATTCATCTCCCACTGATGCAGCGCTAAATATGTGGGCGCCTGGGCAGCAATGCCAAACAGGAACCGTTTGCCCGCGCGCAACTTCTAGGTTTTGAACAGGCCAGCCAATCTGACAACGCACATCCGTGTGTTCTTTGGGATACAATCTATCAGGGCTGATTCAGCCCATAGACTAAGAACAGTATTCAAGACGGCTTAGTCTGCATTGCATTTGCATCAACTCTACGTGGTGTAGGTAACGTTTACTTCGCATTCCGCAAACACGACTGTTACTGGGAGTACTTTCGTTGCTTTAGGAGTCCTTTGATTACGTTTAGAAATTCCATTCTTATTCTCACCGTTTTTCTTATACTCAATATAAGCTCCTCAGGCAGGTCTTAAGTTGGTATGCCTTCAGTCCCCGGTTCCACCCACTTCCGATTTGGTATGCTTGAGCATCATCACATTATAAACAGAAATGATAAATGTCAAGCAACGGACGCCTGAATTCACGTTCAGAATGCATCATGGTGTGACATAAACAACATAGTAAGTTGACAGTTTGTTTCGTAAGAAGTAAGAGGATGTATTGGGTTTCTGTTAGGCTCGTGGCAGTTAGACACGGGAAGACAGCAAACACCCATCTAGGAAAGGGCTAGACGGCCGTTTAGTTTTATTGGGATTCGTCCGTAGCGCGCACCCGCATAATCCTGGCGGATTCGAACCCACGACCTTACTCTGACGAGTCAGCGACTTATATCACTGAGCCTTGGGCGAAGGAACCGGACTGCCATGACTGATATCTAACTGTGATATAGCGCGGCTCATCCTCCACTGTCTTGCATGTTATGTATGTGCCAGTGTCTAACAGCGATGAACCTACACAAAAGATTAACAAATCCCCCTACTACATACAAATAGTCAGCCGTCGCATTAGCAGCTTACATGCCACCTCGATTGGTGGCGGCTTGCAAAAGAAGTCGTGGTTCTGGGGGCCAGCCCTGTCATTCCCGCATTCATAACATGCAAGACAGCGGAGCATTAGCCGCGCTATATCGCAGTTAGATATCAGTCATGGCAGTCCGCTGCTGTCGCACATGCCACAGCGACCTAAGCCGCTGAATAGTAAAAGTAAGGTCATGGATTCGAAGCCGCAAGGATTCGGAAGGGCGCACTACTGACGGGTCTCTATTTGACGAAACGGCCATCTAGCGCTTTCCTGGATGTGTCGTGGCTGTCTGCCAGTGTCTAACTGCGACGAATCGACACAAAAGCAGTTTTCTTCATTAGGCAGTAATCAGCCTGTTTCAAAACTGCTGGAGAACTGTGCCGTTTGAGTAATGCAGATATCTCAAGTGCAATGGTTGACATTACAATGTATATTTCTCTTGCTACCGACAAACAGCGCCAACCAAATGACGGATCGTATGTATGTAGACAACAGGCTCACGCGTGCAAGACTATTAAAGTTTTGGGGTGATGTATGGATGCAATAAGTACATTTGGGAAGATCATTGGTGGTTTTCACTGCTTTTTCCTGACAGTACGTCTGCATTCACAGTAATTTTCCGGTGAATAGGGGTGATACAGTGGAGACGACAGGTTCAAGGAGAGGGAAAATAGATAACAGAGGAAAAGGCAACTGCGGCGTCAAGCGAAGTCATGCGAAGAGCTCTGATATTGGATTCTATTCTGGGGGAATACGGGTGCAGTTTTATGTACTTTGTGCAATTTATTGCATAAGCGAGAGGAAAGAACATGTTAGGATTAACGTATCAATATGACCGCGTATTATTCTTCAAATCCTCAACTGAATTAGCCTAGTACTGTAAGATAGCAATCACTTGGAGGCGCGTTAAGCTAGGGTTGATTGCCTGCACATTCCTGGATCTGGATATCGGATTGACCTGATCAGAAAAAATGTGTGCTAAGGATGTCGTGAGTCAAGGTGAGCTCCGTCGCTTTTATTCCAGCCACCACTTGCCAGTGATGAGTTAACCGTTGAGCAGCCGCGAAAATAAAGAACTATTGTTGGGGTGGGAGGAGTAGATGGGCTATTTCGTAGTAACTAAACAGGCAATCAATTAGAAAATGGTTCGAACATGCTGAGGTAGTTCAGATAACTTAAACCCATTTTCCCCAAGAGTTCACTAGCTTGTCGTTATTTCAATTAGACTTGTTTGTTTGTATACCACTCGTAATTTGCCAAAAATAGGTCATTTTGCATCAGAGTTAAAAATGAGAAGATATTTGAAAGTAAATCTCAATTGCATTCGAACATGCCAGATGCTATAAAATAAGACGTGGAGTAGTTTGATTATTTTCTGTAAATTCGTGAGTGCACGCTCCAAATTAGCACAGAAATTTCACCCGACTTGTTTGTACTGCGAAGACTCAACTCAATGAATTGTTGCCTGTAAATAGGAGCGAAGCACCAGCAACCGACTATTGGTACCTTGGAAAATGCATTTGTAGTTCAGTATCACGTTTGCTTTAGTTTGCACACATGAGCATCTAACAGCCTAAGTTTATCTATCAAAATTGCAGTTATTTATCGAATTGCCAGTAGTGACTCATCACATCTTGTTAGTCGCTCGTAATACCACAATGATGCTACAGAAGTGGAGAACGTTTACTGATTTGCCTAATACCTAGTTGTAGTATTCTAACTGCCATATTCGCAAACAACTTAGTTTGTGTTAAAGCCTTAATTAGTCGCACGGAAAATTAGTTTACAAGCGGTGAGAAATATTTGTGGAAGTCGTGATCGCTAGAAGGCGACTTGTAAAATGTAAATTATGCCACCAGGAAGTTTGTTTTTTAAGGCGTTAAAACACATGATCACAAACGTTCGCTCGATTATTCATAGATCACACCACTCGTCACTTGCCTGAAACGATAAACGAACCGAATGAGGCCCATGCACTCTAATGAGAGAAGTGTGTGTTGAATTGTTTTGGATAATTCCATACGAGCCCTCTATTTAGTTATAAAGATGGATATTCGAAATCTGCCATTGTGGTAAATTCTTCGCATAAATTTAACTGTCTAGTCCTAAAGGTGTGCTTTAGTAAACATGTGCAATTCAATGGCCTACAAAAAGGAATACAAAGATGAAACGATGGCATATCGCTTCTCTTATCAATTTTACATTGTCGTCCAAAAGATAGGTGGTCACTTATTAATTTTGCGTTTTGCATCAGGTCTCTGGTGGCTGATGGCAGTAATCCACTTTGTATTTTGAGCTGTTAGACGGAGTCATCAGAATAATAAATAAATTCGGATATTAACCGAAAACGGATACGGTCTAGAAAACGAAATGATCATATGTAAAGAGAAGTATTATCTTGGTTTACTCTACTTAAAACATAATAAGAAAAGTGAAATCTGAAATTAAATTTCCCGACCAGGAATAATCCTCACAGATCATCGACTCGGGAGCGGGCAAAATAGGGCATTGAGGGACATGTTTAACATGACTGGTAAAGGGATCGAAAGCAGACTGTAGGCTACTAGCTGCTCACAGATATTTTAAATCAGCTTCCGTCAAGATTTCTAGCACTTAATTTAAGCAATGTGTCAGTAACACGAATGGGGTAGTGAGGAATGTCTCGTGAATTTCGGTATGGGATATGATTAGCACTCGTGCGTGTCCGTAGTGGCAATCCGTTCTATTTTTTTGCTTATCTTACAAAAAAGGGAAATATATCGGATTTTTTGACAGGTAGCTTTCGAGGTAAACAAGTAACTGCTCTTGTGGGTGAGCTAGATGTCTCAAGGGCGCAGCTATCTGTGAAAACTCCCTTGTTTATAATGTTGAAGAGAACTAGGAGATTGTTTTTCATTCGTCTCAGACAATAGGGATCTATTCGGATGCGGCAGCAACGCTCATATAAACTCAGTGTTGTGCAGCGCCCAATGACCAGCTAATAAATGATCGTTGAAGATTTGCAGAATCTGCTATATATTCTGTACTAATTGGCTGTGAATGATAGCACAATACTTCAGAGTAGGTATCCCGGTTATTTTGCATAGTTGTTGTCGTGTTTCTGGAAGGGGTAAGTTCAAATTATGTGGCCGAATAGTTGTCTGGCGATTGTAACGCTGTGTCCACCGAAACGTGTGTGTGCTTCGTCCTTCCTCGAAAATGCGTACCATGTTTGACAAACTCGAATGGAAATGTACTTTCGACTGCACTACAACCGACTGCTTTGGGTGGCAAGCCTCAGTTTATGACCCTCGATTGTGTGTTGCAGCCAAGCTCCAGGCGGTCTAGGCAATCGTGACCGGGGATTTACAAAACCTGAAACGCCAGGATGAGGTCACCTCCTAGCCGGCGATATCTTCTGCTCTACACTCTCAACGATTTCAAGCACCTATGTTATTGCAGCCTGGAGAAACCCTTGATATTTTCGTTGCCCATCGCTGTGTGGTCTCCAGTGCAACCAGGTCGCGGTTTAACCAGGGTTGCCAAGTCTGGATTGCGTACTCTACATGAGGCTTCACCTACTTATTTATCATTTGGCGGAAGTTGGAGGGATCGAAGCTCCCGAATGCTCTCTCTAACTGACCAACATGTTGCTTCGTAGATATGGACGCCTTCAATGACTGCGCCGAACAGCCGAGGTGGTGTTTGAGTACCACCCCTAAGTCTCGCGTTTGTGAGGCCGTGTTCAGCATATCGTCTCTGATGCGCACTCCGCCATTGTTTCGTGTCCCCCTTTGTGACTGCGAATGTACGCGTGTGTGTGTCCATTGATACGTGTGTGTGTGCATCGTCCGCGCTTATTGGCCAACTCCCTCCCAGTCTGATCAAACACTGGACTCAACAATCACGTTAATTGCTTGATTGCTGTTTGCTTCTATACGTTACCTGTACGCACCGTTGCTTACGATATACTTACATTGCCCCGTCATTGTTCACATGCATCTGGATGTAACAGTCTCCAAGCCTATATGTGTACGTGGGCGTATGGCAGACATGCACTGCTTTAAACTTTTCCGTGTTAAACGGAAGCAGATTTAGGTTTGACCATTCAAACGCAAGATCTTAATCTCGTTGTAGCGTATCAGGATCTTCATGCCAGTCGAGTGCCCTCCATATATTGATGTAATCGGAAAGAGCAGAAAAGTTGCCTTGATGACACTTACACGGTCTTAACGCAGAAGCAAAATAACCGCGGCACAAACATCGACCCTTGTGGAACACCGGAATCCACACCAAATGGATCTGAAACTTAACCTCGAACTCGAACCTGGAGGCGCCGCTGAAAGAAGCAAGTTCCAGTCCATCTAAGGACAGGATCATCAACTCCGGATGTCTGCAGGTTTTGGAGAAGTATACGGTGGTTTATGCGGTCGGATGTTTGGGAAAATTTTAGGTAGATGACAATAATGTCGGTCCCACACTCGGCTATCGCGGTCCAAATGCCACGCGCAAGCAGTAGTTTGGTAGTACATGACCGATGCTGTGGAAATCCGTGGTGTTCCAGTGCTATGATGTTAGACCTTTCAAAGTAGCCTATTGCAGTTTCAGCTAGGTTCGAGTCCATCGCCTTAGAGAGCACCTAGAGGAGAGTCACTTGGCGACAGTTGGCTGGCTCTGAACGGCTACCAACTTTGAAAATCGGGTAATTGACGCCTTGCTACCAAATGTTAGGGACTTGCTGTTCGTCCAGACACCTTCGGAAAAATCTCGTCAATGGTTCAGCTATCCCCTTAGCTGCCACCTGCACGGCTTTCGGGGAAATGTCGTCAACTCCAGGGGAACTATGCGTGCGCCACTATAGCAGCTTCCCCAAAATGGTCGCTGAACTAAAGGTGACTTTGTAAAGTTTGGCATCTGGTATAAGCCATACCAAGTCCCTCAACCCTTCTCATTTACGTGTCCTGCTCCTTAGGAGTGGTTTCCTCTTTTTCCGTTGGCAGATTTTGCTTTTAGACGTGCATATCACCCGCTTCTTGAATCGTGTGCCAAATATATCGCAGGCCACCTCAGGGAAGCTCTCGGTTAGGAACGACTAGTTTGTCGCACCAAATGAGGTCGGACAAATCAGCACAGCTGGTTAACATGTGAGGTTACGCAGCATGTTCTTTGGGATACGCCGCGTAGCACATGTAATGAAACATTTTTGCCGCATGATCGCTGCGGCCCAAAGGTTTGCACGTTGTTATTACGTCGACCATCAGTTCTTCGTTGGTGAAGACGACGTCTAAGTTGGCCGGTTTGTTTCGTGTCCCGAAATGCGTTTGTGAAGTGCTATGGTTGTGCATATTTGAAACAGCGATTACGTCTTGCAGTTATACTTTGAATTGCCCACCGAGAGGAGGCGGGTTTTCTAGACCATGCAGATTGATATCTCCTATCTCGAAAAAGTGACTGTAAGATACCACAAGTAGGTTTTGCATGGCAGGCGCTAAGGTCAGGCTCACTTCTAAAGTAAGCATTGTTTGGTGATATACAATGACCAATAAGCGTCTATCGCCATGCATTAGGTGTAGGCAACCCCGGAAGGCGTGCACAGTTTCAATCCCAATGTCAAGTACGCAATCGTAATAATAAGCCATGTCTCGGTTACCATGATCTGGTTCCAACACATTGAGTTTTGACGAGATCGAAGCTCGGCCAATTTACTAAGAGTTATACCTTTGTAAAAAAAACCAATGAGCGCAACGTATGACAGAAAATAATCTTAACGCAAAAAGGTTTTCCGTGTATATACGCCGATCCTTGTGGAACCGGCCGACAATCGTAATTTAAATATATTTCTTGATAAACCAAAAGGCTATTTCGATCTTTTTCATAGGACACGCAATAAATGATCGTTCGGAAGCGATTTGCAACGGAATTATTGTCCCTTCTTCTTTGAACTTCTGGGGAGTTTCATTGATACCTTGTTTGAAAATGTAGACAACGGGGATCGCGAAAACTTCATGCGGGTGTTGTGTTCCCTCTCTCAATGGTTGCCTGCCTTCGAGCGCCTTCAGAAGTAGTTCTGATGGTTATTTGGTGGGGAACTTGTGCCAACTACCAAGCACGATTTCAACCATTTGTTTGGAGTAGAGCAGGACTTTCAGCATTCTTGGACCACTTACTTCGTCGTTTGGTGATATTGGTAACCTTGATGTTGCGATGGCAGCCTCATCGTAGACAGGGCTTGGCGGATAAACCGCCACACGTCCAAAGCATCACCTTGGACCTGCGACTCGTCGAATGACAAGAGTTTGGGACCACCATGGACAAATATGGATCTTTTCTCAGTTTTCTATGCGGTGTTCTCCTGGGTTTCGCTTCCTTTCGCGCCGCTCACCCCAAGGGATGTCAGCCAATATACGAAGGCCGCATGACGAATCACGATGTCGCTGAGCTGACAAGTGGGCGGTCTCTGTTGCATCACCAGACTGTAATGTCCCAGAAAGTAACCTTGACACCCCATAGTTAATTGAGTTTGGGTTGCTGACGATTTGACACAAGCTGACCTGTTTGATCTGGATTATCAATGCTTGGCATTTGGATTCACAATGTTTCAGTTCGTCCAGTAATTTGTTTTTATTTGAAATGGACTTTGACTCATGCACGTAGGAGCAAGTTATTTTTATCGAGTTACGAGCCTTATGTACCTTCCTAATTTGGATAAGTGAGTGCCTCATTTTACTGGCGGCGTGGTGGGCGGTCTTTTCAGGGGCTCACTGGCATTTGTATCGCATCTAACAGTATTTGGATTGGTTGTAGTCTTGCCCACTAACGTTGCTTTGGGTCAACGTTTAACAGCGTAAACGCTTATTACTCGAATGTAGCCGGCGTTTAATTGTAAGTGTTTTCATCTTCATCCCAATTGTTCGCAGGCTACATAACACAGGCTAGTTTGAAAAATCACCAGACGCCTTTCGCCATATTGGGACTCGTCAGTAGTGCGCATTCCCTCGGTACGCTAATGGGGATCGACGCCTTTATCGGTAGAGGCAGACGCCAACAACCCAGTAGCTAAGCTGCTGACCCATTGGGGACGTTGGCTAAGCTATATAATTTGCAAGCTGACTGGGATATAGCACGACAGTGGCTAACCGGCGAGGTCATGTGGTCAGTTCGCTAGTAGATATGTCGCTTTCCTAACTACTGGGATGAAGAACTTAAGAATTACCACTAATATCCGGCTACTTACGAGTAACATAAAACATATAGCCAGTTAGTTTTATATAACATGGACATGGAGTCTGGCGAAGGGACGTCATCATTTTGCTGGCTAGCCACTGTCAGTACTAGTGGAAGCTTAGTTGTGATCTATCCCAGTTAGCCTTAAATTATATGGCCCAGACAACATCCCCCATTGCTCAGTGGCTTAAGGTGCATGCGAATTAGCATTTGCCTCTAGTGGTCGTGGGTACGATCCCAATTAGGAGACCGACGGAATGTGCACTACTGACGAGCCCAAACATGGCGAAACGCATCCGGTGCAATGCCGGATTGTGCTGTGTTATGTAGCCTGCTAAGTACTGGCAGGAAAACCTTAAAAGTAGATGTATATTTTGTCCGACTTTCGGTATTATAAGGGAAACCAATATGAAATGGAGTATTATCTGACACAGACACACCACCCGAAAAGACGGATGTCTTTAACATTGGAGTCGCCGGTGTTGCGAGTATTTCAGTGCCCACCTGTTTGTTAGTTTTCGCGTTTGGGCTTGTTGGATGTATGCTGTTAAATAAACACTGGCATGGCTATTCCGTTCCAAGTTTTAGAATACTTTTAGTCAACGAGGGTCGAGTGTGGCGGCTGCTAGTTCCGATGCGACCGGCATATCAGTCGTTGCACGCTGCACAATCTTTGCTAGATTAACAAGTTCTCCGCCAGCACGGCTATACACCATAAGGGTGGCTTGACCATATATTTGGTAGAAAGCCAAATGAAATCTGGTGTGCAATGTCGTTCTCTTACTTTAACTACACCTAATTTTAAACAACGCGGCTGAAATTTCTTTCTTATTTACTATCATTTATTTCAATAGGAATAGTCTTGGAGACGGATGCCAAAGCACATGAATTTTGTCCGTGGCTTCGTGGACCGAGTACCAATTGTTTCTCTTGTTGCTCTGTTGCGAACCATTGCCAAGCGACCCTAACATTGATAAGTTGCGAGCGCCGAGTGTGTTCATACCGGTACGTGATGACGATTGACAATGTGTGTGGGCACGTTTGTGAACGAAGAGAACGGAGGACAACCCAGGTACTTTTGATGCTATTATCAGTATTAGTGCTATCGATTCGGCCAGGTTATACTAGGTGGAAGGTTACGTGTTGTGAGGAGTGGTAGAATTCACACTAGTTTGGCAACTGATAGAAGTAGAAGACGAATATTGGCAGATGCTAGCATTTCGTATTATCTCCTCAGTATCAATACAATAACAGGAAAATCCTTTTATATGTCTTACAGCGCACAGTTAAGCCAATCAAATTTATTGTTTTGGTCATTGTTGTTTGGATTAGGTTCACGGCAACCGCAGGTTGACAATTAATTGCTATTGGTCACACAACGGTTATCTAATTCGGCTTCTCGCGACGGCCTCTGCAACTCGTAAAACGGGTGCATTTGTATGATGTAACAAGATCCGGAAAGTCGATAAGGGATTAACTTAGTGACGGGTCGCCAAGATGTGCTTGCCTATAGAGGACGCTGGCGGCTTACGCGAGCACGTATCACTCAACCCACCTCCGATGATACCTGCTCTCGTAAGCCAACAGCGTCCACCATAGGCAGGCAGACCTTGGCGACTCGTCACCGGGTTAATCCCTTATCGATATTCCGGAGCTTGTTACGTCACATAAATGCACCAATTTTACAATTTGCAGAGGCCGTCGCGAGAAGCCGAATTAGGCCAGCTTTGTGTGTTCAAAAGCAATTAATTGTCAACCTACAGTTGCCTTGCAACTAATCCAAACAACAATGACCAAAACAATAAATTTGATCAGCATGACTGTGCGCTGTAAGACATATAAAAGGATTTCCTTGTTATTGTATTGATACTGAGGAGATAATACGAAATGCTAGCAGCTGCCAATATTCGGTTTCTCATTTTGTTGTTCAAACTACTGAAGGGAACTAACTGTTTGATACTGTTACAATGTTGGCTACCAAACGAACTGCAGCTATCGAACGAAGTCTTAGATTCATATGGCACAGAAATCGTTGGATAGCGCTAACAGCCGTCTGTCGAATGATGGTACAGGTGATGGGATGTACGCGAAACAAGATTAAGACACGCCTGGGTTTCGTTCAAACTCCTGCTGCAATTGCAGTACCGGCTACAATGGTGTATACTAAATAATACTGCCGGGGTAGATCCACTGGATAGCGCCAGTACGTCCTAGTTGCGTAAGTATAATCACAGTACTGAGCGTC
The DNA here is from genome assembly GCA_944474145.2 of Dicrocoelium dendriticum. Classification (NCBI taxonomy): domain Eukaryota; kingdom Metazoa; phylum Platyhelminthes; class Trematoda; order Plagiorchiida; family Dicrocoeliidae; genus Dicrocoelium; species Dicrocoelium dendriticum. Next base: position 11,916 of record CALYDF020001882.1, read on the forward strand.
AATATTTGCGAGTGGTAGATCCAAAAGTAGAGGAGTGTCGTTTCAGTACGACCACCCGTCAGATTCTCAATTTGCAACGTTTCCCTCACGTTGCATAACTCAACTATTTATTACATGTCTACTACAACAAAGGATATGAGGCATGCAGGAGCATAACACGATTGCACTTTCAGTATTTGGTGACTTTGGATTTCATTATTGTTTTGTCTTACGATCAAAATTGCTTTACTGATTATGCGCCTACGTATCTCCAAGCGTCCACTTATTGTCTTTTAGCCAAATGTAAACTAGAAAAAGACCGCTTGTAGATTGTTCTGTATGTATCAGCACAAAGGCTATTCCTTCAGAGTCTTATCCGCCGATACCCTTGTGACGCTGTTCTAAGCAATTTCTTGCCATGCAAATTTCTATGCTGACACCCTCCATGTCTCTTATGGGATGAAACGGAGCTGGAGAGAATTTTGTGAAAGAATATTAATTTGCTTACCAGGTTACCCTGACTGTTAGGGGATGAGTTCAGAACACTACCGGAATGTTTGCTTAGACATGGTCCTCAATTATTAAGTTTTAATTGGTAATGTTAGCCCAGACTTGTTTTGCCTATTTAGTGTTGTCGCGCTTTGATTGGATTAGAGTGAAAACGCTGGTATCACGCTGCTTTACTGAGCGCTGGATTTGGCTTCAAGTAAGTAGCGTCATTAAACTTTTGCTCAAACCTTTGTGAGGCATGTTTTTCTCACTCGCTGCAACAAAAAGCCGTTCCTAGCATAACTAATCTATCCATACGATTACATGATTTTCGTTTTGAACTATTTCTGTGCTGTAATGTTACTAACTGTTGCAACTTACGTCTTACTTGTCTACCACGAATATTCTATGTAGATCTAATGTACTTCGAGTTAGTGACAAAGAATGAATGGCTGCGGTAGGATACATGAGCAGTAATTGATTGAGCGGTGATACCTGAGTGTTCGTTTCAGATTCACTAGGACCAAGAAATAGTTTGTTACTGTCTAGCTCAACGATGTGCTAAGAAAGAAATGCACTATTACCACAAGATAGAATTACAGTTTTCGTGGCTAATTTTCGCGTTATTACACTTGGCACCACATCGTCACTCAAATGTAACCGATCACATCTCCAACACTTAACTACATTGCACGGCGATAGTAAAGCTTTTTGGACAGCCCTGAGGCACGTTGGACTGTACGTCGTTCAGGTGCATTAGTTTCGCCACTCCTATTTTACATCACTGTGTCATTAACGCATACAAGTTCCTGGACAATAGTGCAGTGGAAATGCAATATGGGTGCTGCCCGCCCGAAAACGCTATATACATCAACTACGGTACTCGTGATCGAAAGTCCAAGTTTCACTTCAATGGAATCGCAGTCAGCATTGAGATCGCGCGTCGCTATTCATCCACACAACGTGTACTTCAAACGTTCCTCAGCAAGGGACAGTGGTCTAATATGCGTAAAAAGCTAGCGACTAAAACCTCCCGTGTAATAAACATAAGTACAAAGAAAAATACCTGCCATCAACGTAAAACGCGCATCATTGGACTGGTTATAAAAATATTCTTACACCCATGAAAATCCGTCTACTACAACTTCGTAGGGGCTGGTTAACTCAATGTTTGTTCGACTATCGTCATCACCTGATTGAGGTCATGTCAAGTAATACAAATGTTGTAGTGCATTTTCGAGCCGCTTTTCGAATACATGACGGGAGCGTTAACAATTAATCATAGTGATAGCTACTATTGTGACTTGTCAAATATGATCAGTCTTTAAACGCGAAACAAACCGGTTTGGTTTTATTGGATTAGACACTTTCATGATATCTTAATGTTCTCTCATTTTCTTAATTATTGATCGACAGTAGGCAAAGAGTGAAGAGTCAATTTGGCACGAGAGAAGGCGTCGGCGACGGAGTTGGCGACACCTGAGACATGACTTAAGTCAGCAGTGAAGTGTGTGACAAAGTCTACATGACTGGTACCTAGCGGTAAAAAAAATTTTCAAAAGGTGATTTGAAGGCGAAAAAAGAGCGGCTTGTGGTCAGTGTGAACCATGAAAGCCCGAATTTCTAATGTGTGTCGGACCTGACGGATAACGGATGCGTGATCAGTAAGTGATTGAGGGGCGGAACCTGAGTTTTCGTTTCAGATGCAGTAAGACCAAGAAATATTTTGTTAGTTTCTAGCTCAACTAAGTGGTAAGTAAGAAATTCACTAATACCAGAATTAGAGGTACAGTTTTCGTGGCAATTTGGGTGTTAATACACTTGGCACCACATCGTCACTGAAATATAACCTACCACATCTCCAACACTTAACTACATTGCACTGCGATAATAAAGATGTTTGAACGACCACGATCCTCGTTGCGTTGTATATCGTTTACAAATGTCTACTACGTCACAACCACTTCACATCACAGTGTCAAGGGCGCATTCAATTGCAGGAACTATGGGGCCGTGGTCAAATGTGCCTAATGGCTAGAGTCTAATAAATCTAGTGCGATAAACATAATTGCCAAGAAAGATGGGTGCTACAAAGATAAAAAGTGCTTATTTGGCCTTGTTATAATGATCTCGAGGTTCAACCCATGAAATCTCTCTACTGCAACGGCGTTAAACCAAATCTCCTTACGATTATATTCGTCACCCGAGGAATGGGGTCATGTCACGTATTTCCATGGTTGTAGTGCATTTCTAGCTGTTTTTAATTACCTAAATGAGGATAATTACCAAGTAGCCATGGTGATAGCTACAATTGTCAAGTATCGTACATGCGCCTTCTCTAAACGAGAACCATCGTGTTTACTTTTATAGGATTAGGGACTGACATGTTAGCTGCACTTGCACACTATTCGTGTTAATTGGTATGAACGTTAGCAGCTTGGTTTTATTGGCATTCTATTGCGAGCGACATTGCAAATGATATCTTACCTTCTTATCACTCGCTCAGTTTGCTCCCACAGCAATTTCGTGAGGGAATACCAAGACAATACGCTCCTATTTTCCCTTATTTTTGTATCGAATATGACAACGTGTAATTTAACATTCGACTCTTGCCTTGCAATATTTTTTGGTGTGCATTTAGCCCCCCCCCTATTCAATAAACCCATGACACCAATCTGAGAAGGGTAGTGCACCTGCAGTAAGTCACGCGAAAAGCTGACCAAATTAGCTCGTCATCATGACATAGGTTGCTACGCGGCTGGCAAGACCGTGACTAAATTGGATATTGGAGACCACGGCAGGTTTCAGCCGCTCTAGACAAGCGACATGAGTCAGCCTAGAAACGCACTGTCGCAGGTTATGATATGTGAAATAAATTTATTCGTTTTCTGTTCCTATTACACTGATCTACAAGGTCTCGGTTTTTCGTTTCTTTTCCTTGCTGGGTTAGCTTTGACGAGGGCAGAAACAAGTTCAACTACGTGACAGTTGCGAGAGAATTTTTGAAACAAACCCGGTAATAGCAGTCAGTTTCGAAAAGTTGCAGGCACTTTTGCAGTAACATCAAGTACAGTTTGACAAGTTGCAAAACATACTGACTGTGATGTTGACGCAAAAGCTACCAGCACAGTCAAGCCCAACTTTAAGAGCGAAGGAGTGTCTCACTTCCAGAAAGTCTGAGGCAGCAAATCCGTGAATTCAATTATGATGGTGATGCCGGTTTAGCATTTACATCTTGGTTCAACAAGTATGCAGTTATGTTCCCGGTTCAATTTGGTCAAAGTCGCAGAGGAGAAGAAAAGTCTCCTTATGCTTGAAAAGCTGGGAGCTGCTGAACACGAAAGCTCCACAAATTGCATTCTGTCAAACATGAGTATTGACTTGTCGCTTGATGAAGTCGTGGCCGTCCTCACACAAATTTTCGGCGAACAGACATCGCTGTTCAACATACGTCAGATTGTCCGACATTGATTAAGGAAGAAGACGAAGACGGGGTCACTTTTTGAAGCCGTGTGAATCTCGCGTGTTAACGACCAAAAGTACACAAGACGAACCTTGACCAGTAAAAACGCCTCGTATACGTGTACGGCCTACAATCAGCCAAAATGCGGACATTCGGACAAGATTGCTGAGCAACCTAGCACAGAGTCATGAGATCACATTGCAGCAAGTGACCTTTGATGGCCAAAATATCACAGACCTTAGGCACGATGCATCAATGATTCAGTAGTTGTCCAATACGAACGAGCATGATTGCATTTGTGCAGTCAACCGAACTACCCAAAATGCTGCAACTCACTTGAGTTCATCACACTCCCAACCCCCCTCTGATACTTGGTTTACTGGAAAATGACCCTTTTGCTCGATACAGTCCAATTTAGTAACATATTTACAACAGAAGAGGCAGAAGCAATCGTAGAGTCATGTTGCTTGTCGAGGACGTTGACCAACAATTCCACTCCGTTTAGACGGCCAAATTGGATCAGATCGATCGTAGCGACTTTTAACTCATCAGGCATCAAGAGGCGTAATTACACCATGGTGAAACACAATAGCAAGCAAGTCAAATTACAATTGGATACTTATTTTGCTAGGTTGCTGATCTCTCGCAACACATAGTTCATGCTGGTGTGGTCAACACTCATAAAAAGGCTCATATGGCACGAAATGCTTCAGCAGATAAGTTAAAATTACATGGTACATTGAACTCTGAAGTTAATTATCGTGCGTAACAAATTTTCCTCATGTGCTTTGTGACAGAACAACCGGGGTTAGATTTGCCAGGACTCGAAACGATGAAAAGTTAATTGCTTGATCAGCCATTAAACCGCTTTTGCTAGCCGCCTCAATTCAGTCAGAATTTTCAGCCATCGATATCAAGCCCGATGGTACAAAATTAGATTACGAAGATAAAAACACGCCAAGAAGCAATGCTGCAACCTGGTCTCGAATGCTGCAGGTTGACCAGTGCGGCTCTGACCCTAGAGCAACATGCTTAATCAATAATCAGACCAAGGTTGGCTTGCCGAACAACCTCCTCGTGGTGCCAGCTGGGTGGTTCGGATATTTTTCCGTTCCAGCAAATGGTTCGGCGGCAGTGTTCCAGGACGTTGTGGGTTTGCGCCTGGCAAGCGTCCTGCCTATAAAAAGCCACAAATGTCTGTTTAACAACATTGCAAGGTAGCGGATATGACTCTCCACTAAATAACGTCACTGCCCCTTGCCTTTACCTGTGAGGCATTGTAATTCAAGGGCGTTTCGGGCCCCTGGTCCTATGTGGTCCCAAAGGCGCATGAACCGCTTGTTTGGTCATCGGTTCCCAAAGGATTGCGAAACCTTCATATCGCCCTGCTGAATCGCAGTTTAGATCCTGGATCAAAGACTAGAGGTGAGGCCCCCAAAGACAACCCTCTACTTCAGCCTGGGCAGCCGGGTCTTATCACGCCCACTGACGTATCATGGACCACACTGCTTACTATTGCTACCGCTATGCCTATCTTCTATGCTAAATCAGCTGCTCAGCGTTTACCCACATAACATCCACTTTATCGACCTTCACCTATATGTAATCCTATTGCTTATTTGGCTACTGTCACAAACGACCCAAATCTCGCAACTGAGGGAATCAATAGTCAAACTCCCGGTTTTCCATTTCCAGCGATCGCAACCGCCTCTCAACCACCGAAGCTTCAGCTCTTCTTCGACATGGTTCTTCATTCATCCTCGCAGTGTTTAATGTTCGAACTTTTATTCAGATTGGACGACAAGCATGCCTGGTCTGTACTCATGCAACGCTTTCCGTAGATGACAGTTGTATTTCAGAGACCAGATTACAAGACTCCAGCGCCGTCATCAGAATGGCCTCTCCAGTAAACCCTGACGCCAAATACCAATTGCGGATTTCCGGCGACCCAGAAGCTTCCGCCACTGGCCGAGCTGGTTTGGGGTTGCACTAAATACCAGGACTGAAGCACCTCTGTTTGACTGGATCCCAGGCAACGTGCGGTTATGTTCAGTCCGACTAGGATGTTCTTGTAAGGTAAGCAGGAGTCAAGAGGTTAAGCGTACCTCGTTTGGCGTCTCCACCTACGCACTTACAGTTTGCAACCCAGATGCAGTTAAAGATAATTTTTACCATCAGCTACATGAATTCCTGTGTTCCTCCAAAAGGACTGATATCGTTATACTTGACGAGGATATTACTCACCGGTTGGCCGCCTTCTCCCAATCGAGCACCAACCCCGGGGGTAGTTTTGGTCTCCGTGGCAGCCGATCAGGCAATGGCCGCACACTGCTTGCTCTTTGCTCTGATCATGGCTTGTACCTTTCGAGCACTAGCTTTTATCAGTCGAAGAGACAAACTGCTACCTGGCGCCTGCCTTCACAAACGCAGGAGTGCTCTCATCTTGACCACATAGCAATCAGCTACAGATGGCGCGGAAGCGTAACGGACTGCTGATCGTACTGGTCAACTTACCTAGACTCTGCTAACGCACTGGTTCTTGCTATGATTTGCGTGCTTTTCGGAGGATCACCCAAGCGCGTTCACTACCGACCGGATTTCGCAAATCTAAAATAACCCTACGATTTATCCCGTTACCAAGCCTCACTGTCAACCTTGCTTGGCTCAACTATTGGCGATGATCTCGATTCGCAGTAGACGCTATTAAATTTGCTTTAGTTTCTGCCAGTATCGACACTTGTGGAGTTGCCCGTCACCCACTGAGGTCTTGGATTTCCGCCGTCTCCTTGCCGCTAATGGTCAAACGCCGCTTGATCACGTCGGATTCTAGACATAATGAAGAACGCCATGCCTTTGGTCAAGAGTTGCGCAGGAGCCTGCAAATGGACCGCGAAGCTTGGTGTTGTGAACGTGCTGGGGAGATGGAGCATGCCACTCTCTCTGGTAATACCAAAAACGTTTCCATCTCATTCGAGTCACCGAAGGTATTCGATCTGGTATAAGTGAAACAATATGTCAATAGCATGGCATCTTAATCACCAATCTTCAACGACGGTTGGAGCGCTAGGCCGAACATTTTGGCTCGCAATTTTGTTGCACACCAGCTCCATCTGATTCCTCGAGTGCTCACGCTGGGGCCGCGTGGTCTAACACACAGATCCTCCCATTTGCCAAGAACTCGAGAAATATCTCCGGCACATAAAGCTTTATAAACAGCACGGCCCTGATGTTCTTCTCCAGCTCTATTAAAGATGGTGGCGTTTCGCTGGTACGAGAATGCACAGCATTGATCTCGAAAAGTTGGTCGAAGGAGAAACTTCCATCATCTTGGGGTGAATCAATAGTAATTCCCATCTTCAAAAAGGCCTGCGCGCAAGCTGTTCCAACTACACAGGCATAAGCTTGGTCCTCGTCGTTTGCTAGTTGCTGGTGTCCATCATGCTTCGCAGGCTATCCTTATGCGCGAATCGTTGCAATGAGATGAACAAGCTGCGTTTCGCCCTGGACGCGGCTGCACCGATCAAATCTTCGCAATCCACCAGATCTTCGAGTCCAACTATGTGTGTCAGAGGCCAAGAATTGCTGTGCTCTTGGATATCTGTGCTGCCTTGGATTCGGTCGATCGTACGGTACTGTTGCATTGCCTACTGAGGAATGGTGTCTCCGAAAAGTTAGTCTCCATACTGAGCACTCTCTATAGTCTGACCTCGGGCAGAGTTAGAGCTCATAGCAAGCTTTCTTCTACCTTGTTGACCACTAGTGGAGTTCGACAAGGATGCCCCATCTCTACGTTCCTTTTAAACTTTGTCATTGAGAATGTTCTGAAGAACGCTCTGAGCGATTAGATGAACGCTGGAGTTGAGCTCCTCTCAAGTAGTCGAGTTGTTGATTTGGATTATGCTGATGATATCGTCTTGCCGGGTGACGATCCGCACGTCGTCCAAATTGCACTAAACCGCTTGGAGTTTAAAGCATCAAAGTATGGTATGTACTTTTCGCCATCCAAAAACAAGGCTCACTTCCAAGACTGGCAGTTGCCTCTGCCTGTACTCACTATTGGTGGTGGAATCTATAGGTTATTAAGAGCTTTTTGTACTTGGGAAGTTGCATCACTGCTGGCGGGGCTGTTGGATACGAGATTTCCATGCGGATCTAGAGATCACGCCTCGTTTTCTTAGGCTGAGGCACTCGAGGCGCTGCAACGACATTCGTCTCTACATCATAGGGCAGGTCTATTTTGCAACTGTTCGTGTTGTACTGTTGTACGGATGCGAGATCTGGCCCATTCGTAAAGATGACTTGCGCAGGCAGTCCGTCTTCGAGCACTTCTGTCTGTGGTCCATTGACCGTGTGTAGTGGCGGCACCACGTAAGCAATGTGGGAGTTAGTCAGGGTTTCTTGTCACGTAAAAGTCACTTGATCGAGAAGCTCGTCTCACTGTTAACTGCGGTGGTTGGGACACGTCTTGCGTATGCGTGTCCAGCGTTACCAGCGTCGTGCTTTGTTTGCGGTTGCTGAACAGGGCTGGAAGAGACGGACTGGGGGACAGCCTACAACATAGACTACCTGCATGAAAAGCTAAGGAAACAGTTGGATTGCAGCGGTTGTTTTCGACTACCTGGTTGGGGTCAGAAACATGCGGATACCTGCTGTTTGAAGACCTTGAAAGCCATGTCTCAAGATCGAGGTCAATGGCGGCCGTGTGTATCGGTGTGTTGCGGAGTCCGTTTTCCCTCTCCCCAAACAAAACACACGGGAAAAACTTCAAAAACTATGAGTGGTAAACAAGACAATAAGAAGCTTTGTGTTGCTCTTTTCGTATTACTTAAACCGCTTCATATTCAGCCAAGATTTCTAGGTCACAATATCTGTATCACAGATTTTGTAAAATCCATATATATGTATGTATATATATGTATATATGTATATATTTATAAAACCAGACAAAATCGCCTTGTGTCGAAAGAAAAGTAGGAGAAGCAATGCAGTTTTTATCTGCACGAAAAATAGACAGTGCAGTCCATTTCAGAATTGTTGCCTTGATTTACTCGCGAGACTTTCAAAACATGAGGAGCTGGGCAATAAAAACGGAAATCCGCAGCAATGGTCGAGTCATCTACGAGCCAATGGTAGGAAATGCTAAATGGGTCATGCATGCCAATCTGCTGAGGCAAATTATCGGAAGACTGAAAGTCTCCCAAAACCACCATCCCTATCGTGAGACATCCTGCTAGACACGTTTGGTTTGGAAGGCGAAGTTGAGTGGCTACGCGGATCACAACAGGAGTTATAAGTAACAAACGAAGCACAATGCAGTTCGACCCCAAAAACGCAGCTGAGCACAATGGCTGCAAGTTAACCCCAAGGAGAAAAGTCATGAACAAATTCGAGTTCGAAGCTTACGCAAACAGACTCAATTCTAAAGGAGAGGCATTAGGGGGCCGCAACGAGAGAACTCCGTGACATGATTTCCAGCTGTGAATTGGATCTGCGGTAAGTCACACAGAAAGCTGATGAAATCATGACACGGGTTGCTACGCGACCGGCGTGAGCGCGACTAGACCTGGCCAGTAGAGACCGCTGGTAGGTTTGAATCTGGCTAGGCAAGTGACGTGGATCAGTTTAGGAACGAACAGCCCTATGCGATGACATGTGACCTATAAAATTAACCGTGTTCTATGTCTAAAACAATTTTGTCTAGAAGGTCGCAGTCTTTTGGTTCTTCCCAGAGTTGTATTGGCGGCGTCGATAACAGGCAGGGGCAGATCTACAAGAGTAATGGACCTGATCAAAGCTAGGCAAATCTTCTTAAAAAGCGTTCACATAAACTCTTCATTACAAGTAGCCAAATAATTTAGGCCCAATCTAACATGCTTTTTCAGATATTTCCTTATTTATATTTTACCCTGTGGCATACATTAGTCTGGAATTCAGGAGCATGTGACTACAGGTTGTTTTAGCTGACAGTTGAGCATCTTGCTTTATTAAAATAATTCAGTTGTTATCCAAAGATATTTGGAACCGAGATTCCTTTGATGTTTAAATTATAAATTAAGATGTTATAAATCGATTTGCTTCTAGATTAACTAGATACAACACAACAGCTGCGGCTGCTTCAGGGATTTCTTGTTATCATCATCATCGTCATCGTCGTCATCATACACGTTAGCCGAGGATGGGATTTACACGGCGGCTAATGTGTCGCAATACATAAGAGATATTAAACTTTACAGACTACAAAACGTAAGAAAGTAACATACTGTCTAAATCATATTATGCACTGATTTAGATCGTTCTTCAAGGGGAATCTAAAAGAGAGGGTATATAAAGGTGATGCCCAACGTAAACGCAATTGAGGTCGCCCCTCAAGATGTCAGCTAGTGTATCCAACCAAAACGTTCATATTCCTTCGGCTCACAGCCAGGCAGTCGCGAAACACAAATCAACGCAAACATCGAAGCGAGAGACTTTATTCATCTAGAATTAGTCATCGCATGGCATCGCATCCTCTTCTTTCTTCCAGACCCCGGGCGTGCAAATAAAGCACGTCACGAAAATCGATGTGCTGGCGTGCGCAACACGTCGCTTGGCCATTGGAGCTTGTTGCGTGATACAATGTTGTTTAGCCGTCCACTAGCTCTCCCTGCACCGAATACGCGACGCCGAACATGCTCTTAGCTAACGCGGTGTTTCCTCCAGACATAAGCTATAATTCGAAAGCAGCGATAGTCTAACGTAACTAGCCTCTTTTTGTCGGCTGATATAATTCGTCAGGTTTCGCAAGCATACAGGTGGCTTGAACGTACGGCTCCATGGTAAACATACACTTCAGAGCCTTGGTGATGTCACGGCAACGCCACACGTGGCGGATGTTATCAAAGGCACCCCGAAGTTTCGCTATTCGGTTCGTGACCTCATAGTCAATCCCACCCGCGCTACTATAGCGGCCCCGATACTTAAATTTCTGGATGACTTGTAGCTGATCACCACAAAAGCTTAGCGCTGGGGTGGGTACCTGCCAATCATGAAGAAGCATACTGCATGCCGAGGAAGAAAGGCATAGCCCGAAACGACGGATAGCCAGAGTTACTTTATCCAGTGAGTCTTGACAGGTTTGTGAGTTGTCACTCATGAGCGCAATGCCGTCCACATACTACGAGACAAGAACTCGGTCAACTGGGAGTAACTCCATACCTCCTAAGTCTTACCAGACGAATTGCGTTTCCATGGGTTCGTCAATGGCAAAAGTAACGAGGAAAGGTGAGAGTGGGCAACCGTGTTTCAAGCAGTTCGGGATATTCAAGGGCGGCGAAGTGGTGCCGTAAACCGTCACTTTATCAGAACTGTGCGCTTACAGCGCTCTCATGACATTTGCATATTAATCGGGCATAATAATTTCTATTAGACAGTCCCACAGGGCACAGCGATTAACCGGATGAAAAGCTTATATCATGTCTCGGAACACGATTATGATGAGTAACCAATAAATTTGGCGGTGCTCTAGCAATTACGATAATGTAAATATGTGTCCAACACAGCCATGAATTTAACAGAACCCGGTCTGCTCATTGTGCATCTGAGATTCACGAGTGCCAGTTTCCTTATAAAGGATGACAGGGGCAAGTAACTTAAAGGCAATTGAGATCAGGCTGATCCAATTAGGAGTGCTGAATTCCAAACTGGAGTCTCCATTGAAAATTAAACCATAACGGAACGGCTCAATCTTCTTTGCAAAATCTCCTGCTCCCATTTATTCCTTAGTAACATATGTAAGTCAACCGTTAGAGCAGGGCCTCCCAATTTGTAGGGAGTTGGCTGAAATCCAACTGCTCTGGCAGCCTTGTTTAATTTTAGCCGTCTGACTTTACGTACGATTTCTATGCGTGATGGCGGACCCAGTGTGACGACCACAGAAGTATGGTGATAGCACGCCACTGGAGAAGCTGGCAATTCTGATTGACTGAACTACCTCGCAAAATGTTCAGCCTAACGCTCTCAGTGATGTGAATAGCTGTGTAACGGTTGTACATTCACGTCGCATATACTCACCCTAATACCAGTATCTTGCTGCCAGTTTCTCGTATCAGACGGAATAACCTCTGGAGGTTACCAAGGATAGTAGCTGTCCCCAATGCACGATGAGGCTAGCACGCAATTCCGCACTGAATTTTTGCGAGTCCCATAGTATTCCCTTCCAGCTGGAACACGTCTGCGAGCCTCCAGAAAAACCCAGAGACTGCATAGAGAGCCAATATCCAGTTTGGCGATGTAATTTTTCCCATGAAGATATCCTGCCTCTAAGAAAACCTGGTAGATATGCGACCAGTGAACTCCAAATGTGTTCAGTAAGCTATTCTTCAGTCCGGATGCCGGCGCACTCTACTAGACATACCGAACATATGACTTCACCAGTTGGCAAGAATGTATGCGCTTACAGCGCCGTTGTGGACCTCCGCCGAAATACACCCGAAGTTCCGCGCAAACAAGCACGTGTTCAGAGTCCAATCTCGTAGTGCAAATTGAGTGACATAGACCCTGCGGCAGTAGCTGATCGCGATGTGATTGTTTTGCTACCACGGCGGATCCTAGGCTGGTAGGCACCATGTCACCCTCTGGCGGGTGCCGTGCTGGAATTAGTGTTCGCGAGAAGATGGGCATCATCGCACAGGTGGAGCAACCGGTCACTGTTGCCATTACGGGAGCCACCACTGTGTTGGCCGCCCAAATGCAGCCAACCTGTGGACGGTTTAACAACTTGGGTTGCCACCACAGTATCCGTACATTTCCTTTAAAGTATCGGCGTGTTCTGGTGGGTATGGAATTCATCTCCCACTGATGCAGCGCTAAATATGTGGGCGCCTGGGCAGCAATGACAAACAGGAAGCGTATGTCCGCGCGCGACTTCTAAGCTCTGAACAGGCCAACCAATCTGACAACGCACATCCGTGTGTTCTTTGGGATCCAATCGATCAGGGCTGTTTCAGCCCATAGGCTGAGAGCAGTATCCATGCCGGCATTGTCTGCAATTGAAGTTGTATCATCTCTACGTGGTATAGGTAACGTTTACTTCGCATTCCGCAAACACGAATGTTACTGGGAGTAACTTCCTTGCTTTAGTAGTCCTTTGATTACGTTTAGAAATTCCATTCTTATTCTCACCGTTTTTCTTATACTCAATATATGCTCATCAGGTAGG
>CALYDF020001884.1:0-34268 GCA_944474145.2 Dicrocoelium dendriticum
CATATGGGCTAGATTGAAGATTTCATCAACAACTGAAATGAGAGTGAAAATTGAATGGAGAACGAAAACCAGGGAAAAGACAAAATCAAGAAGTAAACCGGAGAAAGCTATTCAGAACGATGACGAATGTCGTTAATGCATTGTTACGATACTAATCGATCAGGAGCAAGAGTAATTCACTACAAAAAGAAAAGAATATTACTGTATTGTTTGTGCGGCATTCCGAAAGCAGATAAATGTGCTACCGGAATCATGATGATAATGGAAAGTTAAAGTCTGGTTAGCAGGGGCATCAATCAGACGGAATGGCGGGAAATCGTCTCAAGGCAAGCATTTGGGAAACAATATGGTATCAAATAAATATTGTTAGAAATGCGTAGGTTGAGAAATTGGACTAAATAAAATAAAAAGTGAACTTAAAGGAAAAACTGATGATGATAAGAGACGAAATAAAGAGGTAACTGAATAAAATTTAAAATTTAAATAACATAATAATGAAAAAATATGGCCATAAACATATACAAATGTAGATGCAAGCATATATCACCTGGTACTTATACTTCATCTCTCAATGGCTCCAATAACAGCTGCAGTAGCTAACCACACAATCCAATTACGGCTCGTTTTGGTTCCGTGAGTTGGATGCTCCGTTGTTTAGCGGAGAAAAACAAACGATAGAACAAAGAATAATGGTTATTTTCTGAGGTTTCACACACGTTGGTTGAGTTATTTTGCTCTAATATTTTTCATTCAAAAGTGAACATTACATAAAAAATAAACTATGGAGCAGCATTAGAGCCACTGTTTTCTACTGCGAGCTAGAACTCCACAAACTACTAAGTACTGCGAGTCCGCGTCACGCAGTACCCAATCCGAGAGACGGACAGATGCAAGGGATGGTAAATGAGGTACAATTCATCTTGCTCTATTGTAACGTCATTGCTTGTCCTCCACGATACTCTTCTCATTCGCATACAGAGAGCACAGATAATGAACAATAATGAAGGCGATAGACTGGTATGCCAATTAGTATGTGGACCAGCCGAGGCAAACGGTGCTGGAAAATAATACTCTGGACGCGGGGACTTTTTGCCATGAGTGCACGATTACTAACTTGTGTGCAGTCATGGTAAGTGGGTAGCCGTTTCAAACCTATCGAGAGAATAGACCATGTCGCGCGGCCGCACAGAACGGTATTGCACGCTCTGACGAATATCGAGAGACTGGAACACGGAGACGCCAAAAGTGTAGCAACTTAATGAGTGAAAAGCAAGCGTTAGCGAGTTGCAATTCGAAAACCTACATGAGCAAACGAATGGGTTAACGCCTAAGTCTTATATGGATCTCGAACGCTTTAAGTGCTTCTTGGTACATTGTTGCTACCAATATCGTAAACATCGTGTCCATAATAGTGGTTCATTACAAAGAAAGCACCTAGACGTGCTGAAGCAGCTTAAACACAATGAGGAGGTCATTCTGTGCAAACCGGACAAGGGTGCCGGAATTGTGTTAGACAGAAAAGACTATATTTATAGGACGAAGTTTTCCTGCGACACGAGGGAAGTTGACCAAACGGAAAAGATTGCAAGACAGATAACTAAAAGCCTGCAACAACTTCGGACCAAGGGGTACATAACCGATGCCTTGTATGACAGTCTTAGACCTTGTCGCACAAACGTTTCGAGACTGTACGGCTTGCCAAAAATCCATAAGGCCGACATCCCGCTTCGTCTTATTCTGTCAATGGTTAACTCCCCTACCACGCAGTTGCCCAGTGGCTTGTAGGAGTTCTTGAGCCCGTGGGACAACAGCTAGTAGCTAACAGCCTGTGTGACAGTTTTCAGTTCGTCGAGAGCATCAATGAGGCCAAAATTAACGGGAAAGTGATGCTCTCCCTTGACGTTGTCTCGCTTTTTACTAACGTCCAGCTGATGGAAACCATCGACTACATTTGCGAGCACATAAAGAAGTGGGAAATTAAGATTTTCATACCGGTGCTTGAGTTTAAAAATTTATTGCTGCGGTGCACATGGAATGTGTAATTTCTATGTAATGGTAAATGTTATCGGCAAATGGACGGTGTAGTCATGGAAACCCCCCTCGGTCCGTTGTTCGCAGATATATTCATGATCAAAGTGGAGTGAACAAAATTGCAAGCGGAGATAAAATCTTTTGATTAGTACCACCGTTATATGGATGATATATTTGTAGTGGCGGATCAATGCATAAATCTGGATAAGGTTATCGATCGGTTTAACCGGGCTCACTTAGCACTGCAATTTACCTACGAGGCAGAAACCTGCAATCGGCTTCCGTATCTAGATGTCTTGTTAACTAGGAAGCAAGACGGCTCCATCTAGTAGAAAGTCTACAGAAAGGATACGTGGATTGGTCATTATACGAATTTTCAGTTTCGTCCCGCTGAGATATAAGCGAAGCTTAATCCGCTGCCTTACCACAAGAGCACGTAGAATTTGCTCAGAGGTCACCCTGGATGAGAAACTAGCCTTTATAAATTATACCTGCGCGAGAATGGCTACCCTGATGGATTTGTTGCAAGGGATTTCAAAGAAAAGCCCAAGCCGGTACCAATTTTAACCGCTGCGAAGAAAGGGTTATTCTTAAGATTACCTTTTAAAGAGGATGTCGCTGCCCAGCGCCTAACCAAAAGTCTTTCAGCGGGAGTCAAGTCGACATTCCCAGCATCTGAACGGCTGTGTAATTAATACTATTTTCTTCGGGACACAGCCGTTCAAAAGAGATCAAGTTGACCGAAGATGCCGGCATCGCCTCCGCCAGTCAATTAAGAAGTGTTACCATGCGGCTGAGCTAGTGGTATTGCATCAAGTCAGAACGTTGCTCTGTAAATCCAACTTTGAGAGACCGGACTCTCAAGTTATCGCCACATGCATTTACCTCTTTTATTGTACTTGTCGTAGCAAGTACATAGGCCGAACTAAGAGAAGGCTGTCAGCAAGGATTGCAGAACATGTTCCGCGAAACATGATCGCTAAGGATCCGAAGCTACCGACTAGCTCTGTTGGTCGCCACATACATGACTGTCCTGAATGCCAAAACCCACATGGTAATTTCACGGTAGTTAGTAAACACACTAATCCCCGCTTACTACAGTTTGCGCAGGCGGTAGCAATTCGGCGGCTGAAGCTAACTCTGTGCAAGCGAACGGATTTTGTGACCACGCTAGCCCTTCCCTAGTGAGGCTAGCGATTGCGTTTTCCTCGGAACTGGTCACGTGACCACTTTGAATATTTTACTGTTAACATCGCACTGTTTTCCACTAACTGTTAGTAAACAGGTGTTGAGAATATGCGAAATTGCTGAATGCAGTAAATTCTGTTAAAATGTTCTTTCTTCTTGCTTTATTGGAGTTCATTCTGCTTCACACCAGTGGGAACAGCCTGTCGAAGGTCAAATAGTTCCGAGGGTGTTGCCAAGATCCTACTTTGAACTGTGAAATGCACAAGAGCACACTTGGATAAACCCACAAAAACATGATCTGTTGTAAGCGCAATCGGTGCTGGTTAACTTCCCAAGGACGAGAAAGTGAGATTCGCACGAAACTCCCCGTTGATATCTTGCTGGTTTAGCAAGGTATTCTAGTTTGCCAGTGCTCAGCGGAGCTAGTTCAACTGTAAGTGACCAACCCAAGCATATGCAAACTAGCTCAAGTACCACCGTATGATCAGGTTTGATGCAAGTTGCCCAATAGGCTACGCAATCGTGAGTGCCGCCGCGCCATCAGTGATTTATGGCGATGTGGTCAAGCTACGATAAATGGCAGCAGCATGACTAAGAATGTCAGGCAGCGCAGTGCAGTGGCATCTAGGATGACGAAAATTCGTCATGGAGACGTAAAGTACGTGGTCGGCACACAGACTGCGCGGTGTTCTGCCATTTCCCGAGCAATGGACAAACACGTCTGTTTTAGGTGCCCTTAAGTTCAGATTACAGAGCATCTGATAGAATTGGCCTTTGGTAGTATCCTGACTGCAGTCAGTGGGAGCGGAGGAGATTACAAATACAGACCGTTTGGTTTCCCGACGCCTGCCAACCTTACATGAGCCACGGAGTATCACAGTGCAGATGGTGCTGTTGTTTCGAATCCATTCAAGAAAGTCGGCTTCGTCCCTTAAACTATGGACGATCCCAATATTAGCTTACCCATATGTGGCAAACTCACAGTCTCCAGAAAGCCGAAGGTGAAAACGGTTGTATGGTGAATTGGTGACGATAATTGAAAAACTGTGCTTGATTCCTAACATCGTATTTCAGGCCCGTAGCGAACATCTATTTTAATTTCTGTTTATCGTTCAATCTGTCTCAAATGCGCATATTGAACGCTGTCAATTTGAACTGTGTATTAGGTTCGGAAGCAAAAGACGGGGCAGTTTGAAACTGGCTAATCGCTGTTATCACAAGATGGCAAGACGACACTCTCATGGAAGCTTTCAATGCTGATCACCGTCGAAGAACTAAACAAAATCGGGGTTGAATGATATAGTGCGTGAGTAGGAAATTTGGAAAGTAATCTTAGTCATAGAACAGTAAGTCCTCGGTGGGCCGGCAGTGTGGCTCAAGTCCATGGTTCATATATAGAGGAGATAATACTAAGTTGCATTGATCGCGGTAGTGGATTGAGTTAGGATGCTGATCCTTTTGGCAAGAAGCATGGCCAACAAGGCGACAAGAAGATAAGATATGGGACTCTCACCCGTTGGGAGGTGGTGACGGAACAATCAATTCATCATCAAGATACACGTTAGCTGCAGGTGGTAAACACCTCAGTTATGGTGTCGCAATATATCGATTCATACCACATGCGGATGGCTGTGAGTAAAATCAAGGGCTTAACACTCCCAATAGACAGGACTTTATTTAGTGGCGAGTTATAGTACTTTCACGTGGCGAGGTGGCTTTTTACAGGGAGAAAACTTGGCAAGAGTAAATGGCCAAGCCATCCGAGAAGCACCGCTGAATCGCCCATGACCGCTTATTCATCTCAATGCGAAGCACAAGAGATTTATTCGTATTCACCACCAATAAGACATCAAGCTACTCGCAACACAGGGACGCCACCGGTAGCCTACCGGTGGGTTATGGTTGAACCCACGATCTCACGCTGCGCTAAACTCGAATGAGGAGCTGCGATAAAACCCAATGGCTCAAGTGATGCAATCGATTCGTAAGATATTGGTCTCACTGTATACAAATAGTTAATGAAAAGTGAAGGAAGCACACAACCCAACGATTGAACAATATGCATGGTGTGAAGCTTGAAGAACAGAGATGCGGCACTTCATCGAAGCACGCTAGTGAGTTGTACACTAAAGCACTACACTCACAAAACCGATTCATCGATACAGAAGCAGCCATGGCCTTCCCACAAAAGTCCGTAGGTGTGCAGACAACTTTCAAGAAGTTGGAAGGCTTGCATGAAATTCACTTGTGAATGAGCGTCAAGCAGCTGAAAAAGGTATTTCGCTACAAAATTGAAACATCAGATCGTGACGTGAGTTACGTGCACACTAGCAGTTGGTTGAACAACAAGATAGGTATCAAAATAGGGGACTAATGGGAAAAATATTGTCGAGGGAGGCTCGCATGACTATGGAAACATTCTGGGTAGAGCGGATAAGTGCGGAAGTTGAGAGAAAAAGGCAAAAGTGGTTCTGAATGAAGAACAACCTTCTCAAGATAACGATTGGGTCAGAAAAAACTTTGCCGTGCAGGGGAAAGTTGTCGCAAAACCAGTATGAGCTTATATATGTCAGATATGAATATATATGCGAAAAAATAACACACTCCAGGAATCTGCAGCTCGTCCTTGAACAACAGTGCGAAGCGTTAAAATGACAAATTCCGTGTACACGGAAAGCAGTTTGGCTGAAAAAGATGGTAACGTTATTGATTCGAGAAGTCATGAAAGAGAATAGGAAAATTAATCAGAAGTGTCGCATCGATGACAAACGGATTCGGCGGTAATCACCAGTATGGTTCGTAAGCAGGTTTAGTGTCCATGAATAGTCTACGAAGAGCATGTGGCAAGGATAATCAGGCGTGACATGATCACCTAGTCTAAGGTGCAACAAAATCGGATGAACAGTAATGATGATCTCATGGTCCTAGAACGTGACGTGAATCAGGTTAGGGGAGAAGACAGAAAACCGTATGAAGGGAAGAGGTGAGCAAGGAAATATTACTGTTGGAAGTGCTGGGAGGTTGAACATGTATGGGTACTTATAATGAAAGCAAGCCACTACAACAGATTCGTGTTGCAGACGTGAAAGCGAACAGTAAGTAGAAAGAAACAGTCCGTGAGGGGAAGTTGACCCAAATCAGTGAACACACGGCGCTAGTGAAACAATGCCATCCTTACGGTAGGGGGGATTACCAACAAATTAAGTGCATTGAAATTGGGTCAGACCTCATGAGCCGTTGCAACAAGCTAAACCAAGGTACCGTGGCGTAGGCGTAAAGTTTCGGAGGGCAGTTCCAAAGTTCCGGACTTCAGACGCAGCCTCGCTATCTCTAATGAACAGTACAGATAAGCACCAATCGGTCGCCGACTGTAATGTTGCAACGAGGCAACATTTAAGTTATTTGCCTCCGGAATCTTTTCTTAAAATAGAATAAACATGTTCAACAATATCTTAAATCGGAAACCAACGAGAAGCCAATTTAGAAAATAGGAAACTAACCGTATTTTGCGGCAGTAAAGTAAGCCAAATTGCACGGAGTCAGGAGAAGATAACGGTCGGAGAAACGTTTATACAAATGGCAACGCAGAGCAATTTTAGTGAGCAGAACAAAAAGAGGGGAATACAAATGGCAGTCAGTTACATACCCGTAAACCGCTTTTCGGAGGTGGCCAAAGTTTTGCACACATCCAGTAGGAACTTTTCACAGGTGGACAATTCGTTTGGATCTGAGAAGTGGTCACGTAAATCCTGATTGATATCATGTGTCTGTCGCATCACGGAGCTCGCGGCGATGAGCGCGCCATGAACTAAAGTCAACCCGGTGTACGTGTGACGACTTAAATGGGAATTCCTGTTGGATACGATCCACCGGAGAAGTATTTGCACAACTGCTTCCGATTTCCACGAGAATTGCAGGGAGAAAACTGCCAAGTCTGGAAAAAATTGCAGCAGTAATGCGAAGGAAAGAAATGTTTCTCTGTGGTATCTGGTGAGAAGACTGTCGTTAGAAAGTGTAAAGTAAGCGCATCTGAAAGGTAAACGGATTTTTGGATAAGAAGACTCGAATCGGGTGAGCATGTGAGAATTTGAACAATCGTCATGTGGACTATTATGACTGCCAAAAAATTACAAAGGATTTGAACCACCCAGACGACCAGGAAATTTCGCTTAAGTCTAGGTGAAATAGAACTAAAGAATAAGGGGATAACTGAAGAAGTAAAACATCCCAGAATGACTGTTTTTAAGTAAGCAAGGGGTCAAACGGACATAGCAAAATTTAGAGCATTAGTACTTGGCAAGTATTACGTGCATACACGTGAACACGTGCCAAGTAGGGGTACAGTCGTAACGAGTAGTGTTTTGAAAATCATGAGGTCCAAATTCAATCCCAAAACAACTGCAAGAATAAGGCATGTGAGTTAAAAGCAAAATGTACCTTTTATCATGTTATCCCAAGGATTGTCTCCGAATGAAGGTACTCAAAAGGCACGTTTTCAGCGTTCTGGACGCAGTGGTTGTAAAATATCAAGCTCCATCCCAGTAGCCTCCGTTTGGCCAACGTCATGTGTCGGCTACCCAATGCATACACAGAATGGCGTTGACGAACGATTTGGAAGACTAAGGCAGAATATGTCAGCCAGCACCAGGCCAAGCTGACTTCCCATAGCCACACGGGCTACCTGTCGATAAACATGTCCATTAAATAATGTGCACTTCTTATTTAATAGACAAGTTTATCGACAGGTAGATGGTGTGGCTATGGGAAGTCCGCTTGGCCTGGTACTGGCTGACATATTTTTGGCGATTGTCCAATCGAGAAGTGAATCCTACCTAAGTCAGAATAATCAACCACGGGTCAACACATGCGTTCGGAAGAAGGATGACAAGACCAGACCACAAGATTGTATGAAAGGGAAGCATGGTTGCATACACTACTGGATAGTGTCGGGTAGGGAGAAAACAGAATCATGCGGCCACGTAACGAAATTGATATATTGAGAGGAAGGGTTGACCTCGTGCCAATTAGTCAGGTGTACAAGAAAAATGTACTCGGGGAACGAAGATGGGCACAACTGAAACTTACAAAATTGGCCATAGAACAGGTGCTATTGGGGTCAAAGTTTCCTCGACCAAACGGGCTATGAGCTGGGAAACATGTATCGTCTGATCCTCGATTGAATGTTCGGAAAGTATCCCACTGCGATTCGTCGCGTAATAAAGCAAAATCCACCTCAAGTAGGCGGATAAAAGCAGCAATGTCGGCTCTGGTAACTGCTCTTCCGGCTTGACAGTAGGCGAGAATGTGGCATCGGACATGAGCTGGTAAACAAACAAGTAGCAGTGGCCACCCAAGAGAACAAACAATGCGGCGATGTGTGCAAATAATCCCAGATCTGACTGACAGCTAACTTCAGAACTTAACTGTCAGTTCGCTAATAACTTTGGGAGGAAAAAAGTGAAGTTTTCAACGATAGTTAGTTGTACCAAAAAAGCGTGCGCACACATGCAGATTCGGGGAAGCTTTAATGTATCGGAAAGCGAAAGTCGGCCGATATTGACGTCGGCGTAAATGTCTATGTTAAACAGTCTTCCAAATAGGGATTAACACCATGAGACCCTGGTTAAGAGTTACACAAGCGCACCAGCTGGAAACTGCAGTGTTATTCCATTAAGAGAGGACTGGGCATTGTCTAGTCCCTGAAAACTGTTCACTGAGATTAATTCAGGGAAAGGTTTATTGGTTCAATGGAGCAGGAGATCCTTTGTCAACTTCGTGAGTTCGCCATCACTGAGTAGGTGACCCCAGTCATTTCGAAAGGGAGTTCCACAGAGGACAGCTACAGCTGCATTGGAAGCAGCAAGATCGCGGAACACTCAGCAGGTGGGAATCTAGCAGTCGTTTAAAGCTGTCTTCTGTTTTCGCACTGAGAACGGGCCCCGGCAAGCAGTTTTAGTTAGTCACTACGCAAATGGGTTGCACCCGGATTCTCATCGGTGTTAATTACTACATAACAGTGATTCAGTATATAAAGTTATCTCATTAACACAAATATATAAAAGCCTTTGAGTTGATCACACAATCAAATGCGATGACAAGTGAATAGGATCGGGCGGGTAATATTGAACGACGATGGTCAACACGTCCGTTCAAAGTAAGCAGGCAGAAAATAAAGGAATTCAGAGTAAACGGCTACTCATTGGTCGCTCCGGAAAAAACCGTTTATCCCCTTATATTAGCATAGCTATGTTTAACGAATACAGAGCGATGGATTTACATGTTCCGCCTTATTATCGGCAGAAGAATTGCAAGATGGAAGTCGACCGACCAATATGTTTGCATGAAAGGATCCCTCATCCAAAGTCCATATAATTAGCAAACCAAGTGGGAGTTTTCGCACCTTGGCTTTCTGATGCTTGTGTAGGCTACGTGAGATGGTAGAAAGAAGCAAATCTCCCGCTGAATACGTCTTTGAACGCGACAGACGTAGGAGCAAAAACGCAGTGAAAAGCTTGAGAGTACATCCAGGCATTTTTGTTCTTCGGTTAGCGTGAAATTGTAACGTATCAGATTGCGATTAAGACTGCGCTTTAACAGGTGGCAGTACACATGGCGGGAAAAGTATAGAAATCGATAACACACAATACGTTACCACAGAAACGTCGATATCGTCTACCGAAAACTCCTGGCATTCTCAGTCTTTTCGCAACGCAAATAATGTAAAGCTTTAATATTTCTGGTCTCCTGACATTGCCGGACCTGCAAAACGGTGAGATCTCGTTTCCATCGCGGCTACCAACCTCGAGTTGTATATTTCAGATAATGGAGTATACATGTACGAATAGATTGCGAAAAGACACAAATCGAAGTGTACGAGTGCTCTCCACAAGACACCTAGGGGCCAAATTCCCTTTCTTGATGTGGTTTCGGACTGCTTCACGGAAATATTTCTGTAAATGCTAGTAGCCAAATTTATAAGGGTGAAGCGCTTTATCCCGTAAATGTAGCGCCATAAAGTTAATAAAGTTGAAATGCAGAAGATTCTTGACTGATAAACCATAAACCTTATCGAGATCGGCCAAAGCCACTAAATGACCCGACGAATTATCGTTCATAATAGTTTGATGCCATCGGCACGAGATAACCAATTCTAAGCAATGAGGTACGCTTGACCCTAAATAAGAATAGAGAACAGACTTGACCTCAATGCCGAATCTTGTGAGACACCGCATTCTAGTTAGATAATATGCGACACAAATATGTGTACGTCTATCTATAAACACCTGTGAAGGAGAGTATCATCAATGCCGTAGTCCCGGAGCATGGGGAGGAAAATGCGATAGTTCAACCGATCGAGTGCTAAAGAGATGACAAAGTAAAGCACATTAACTCAAACATCACCTATTACTGCTTTGGTCCAACTAAACTACTTTAGTAATATATATTTGGGGCATGATTGCTATTTAACACAGCCGGGCTACGCTTGGGAGAATTAGCGAAATTCATCCGCTTGGAAGATTAGCGCATCGGAAACGAGAGTTCACATGATAGTTAAAGGCAGTGAAAGAGGAGACATCGGAAGGTAATCTACTGGAGCGGAAGGGCAGCTTTCATTGGGAGTTTGAGATGCTATCCCATGTTCCGACACGATTGTGGCATATTT
This sequence comes from Dicrocoelium dendriticum, assembly GCA_944474145.2. Taxonomy (NCBI): domain Eukaryota; kingdom Metazoa; phylum Platyhelminthes; class Trematoda; order Plagiorchiida; family Dicrocoeliidae; genus Dicrocoelium; species Dicrocoelium dendriticum. The sequence goes on from CALYDF020001884.1 coordinate 10,883, forward strand.
CGTATCAAGGCAGTACCAGAATCACTCATGCAAAGATTCAAGGAAGACTTCAGATGCAACTGTAAGCGCCATGAGTGAATGGATGCAGCTCCGGGAGAGCTGTAAGTACGAGTAGTCAGTAGTTCCCTCGGCTGCTTCTGCTGCAGAAGAGACACCAGCGAGCCGCGGTAGCGGCAATATACATAACGATGGGTCATGAGACAAATGAATGCCTTTAAATGTGGGAGCTTACTGCCGATACAGATTTCTATTCGTGGTGGTTCGCGTTGGTTCATCTCTATTGAAAGATTAGGAAATTCGCGTCTTAATTCACAAGAGTATTTCGTGCATTATCATCATCATCATACACGTTAGCCAGAGGTAAGGAACACCTCAGCTACTGTGCCGCAATACGTAACAAAAAGGAGAGAATAAAAGCAACTGGTGCAAGCCGGCTGAGCCACCGATAACGGATGGGCATCGTTCTGGTAAGCTACCAGTCGGCTACGGTGCCTCAAAAAATTACTATGCAAAATTATATAAGGCTACATAAGGAGATCGTGGTTGGAGGGGGAGGCCGTGGGATGGGGTGGGACAAAGAAACTCACATCACGAACGGCACTGAGGTCGGCTCTTTGCCATGTCAGCAAGTGTGTCCAACCAAACGTGTTCATCGTCTTTCGGACCCCAACCAGGGAGCCGAGACGCTCCAACCAAGGCCAGCTCAGAAGTGAGGGCCTTCATCCCACTCGAAAAGATCATCGCTTGGCCACCCCTCCTCTTCTTCCATCCACACCCCTGGCGCGCAAACAACGCACGTCGCGGGAGTCGGTGGGCTGGCATGCGTAACACGTGGCCGAGCCATCGGAGCCTGGTGCGTGAAATAACGGTGCTGAGCGGTTCATTTCCTTTTCCTGTGCCGTAAACAAGGCGTCGAACACGCTCGTTGCTCACGCGGTGTTCCCACCAGATGTGAGCTAAATTGCGAAGGCACCGGTGGTCGAACGTAACTAGCCTCTTCAGGTCCGTTGCTTTAAGCGGCCAGGTTTCACAACCGTACAGTAGGGTCGAACGTACCGCTGCATTGTACACTCTACCCTTCAGGGCAAGAGTGATGTCGCGCCGCCGCCATAAGTGGCGAAGGTTAGCAAAAGCGCCTTGAGCTTTTACTATACGGTTCGTGCTCTCATCTTCAATCCCACGGGTGCTGATACAACTTCCCAGGTAGTTGAATTTTTGAACGACTTCTAGCTGATCCCCACCAAAGGTCAGCGTAGGAGGCGGTCCAGACCAAGCCCGGAGAAACGCTTTGCACTTCGGGGGTGCAAAGCAAAGCCCGAAGTGACGGACAGCTAGTGCTAATCTGTCTAATGCCGCTTGGCAAGTCTGGAAGCTGTCACAGATTAGGGCAATATCATCAGCATACACCAAGACAAGAAGTCATTCTCCTGGAAGCAGATCCATACCTGCAAAGTGGCGTCCTTTGAACGCGATTTCCATGACTTCGTCAGCAGCGAGGTTAAAGAGGAAAGGTGACAGCAGTCATCCTTGTCTCACACCGCTGGAAATATTAAGGAGCGACGACAACTTGCCGTAAGCCCTCACTCTGCCCGAGCTACGCGCATATAATGCTCGGATAATATTCACATATTCTCAGGTACACCTTTTCTGAGTAGACAGTCCCAAAGTGCAAGTCTATCTACAGAATCGAATGCACCCTTGATATCGAGGAACACGACAACGGTGGGCGGAAAATATGTGTGACGGTGCTCTAACAACTGACGCAAGGTGTAGATGTGGTCAATGCAGCCACGACCTCGACGAAGCCCCGCTTGCTCTTCACGAATCTGGCTATCACTAGTGCCATGCAGTCTGTGAAGGTTGACAGAGGCAAGCAATTTGGAGGCGATGGAGATCAGACTGATTCCTCCATGGCTGCCGCATTCTGATCGTGAGCCTCCCTTGAAAATTGGGACTATGACGGAGCAGCTCCAGTCGGTTGGGACAGTCTCCTGCTCCCACAGTTTCACGAGCAATCCGAGTAAATTATCCACAAGAGCAAGTCCACTAAATTTGAAGGAGGATCCTCAGGTCCTGCGGCATTATTAAACTTCAACAGTCCGATCTCACGTTCGAATTCCGAGCGAGAGGGCGGATCCAAAAGGACGGCCCACGGAGCGGGGCGATCAGTGGCTGGCGAGAAATCTAACAATTCCGGCCGATTATATTGCCTTTCAATGTGCTCAGCCCAACGCTGCAAGCGTTTTGACCAATTGTGGATAGGCTGTCCACGCTCATCACAAATTGTTTCACTAACGCCAGGTATTCCGCTGCCCGATTCCCGTATCAGATGGGATAACATTGTGATTACCAAGGGCAGCGGCCATTTCCATCTCTGATGCATGATGAGACCACCAGGTTTCGCTGTCTCTCTTCAGGCCAGCACGGAGTTTTGCCCGGAGCTCTTTGCGTGTATCATTGTGTTCGCTTCCAGCAGGGATATGCCGGCGAGCAACTATAAGCTCCAGAGACTGTGAAGAGTCCCAATGTCCATGTTGGCGATAAGACATCCCACATGAGGATTTGCCTGCTGCTAGTAAGGTCTGGTGAATATGAGACCAGTGACCATCAGTTGCATCCAGTGAGCGTTTATCCAACTCGCATGACAGCGTACTTTGATAGGCATTCAGAACAGCTGGCTTCGCCAGTTGGCTGGTGTCAATGCGCTCACAACGTTGTCGTGGGCGTCCGCCAAAGCGCATCCGCAGGTCAGCACATACAAGTGCATGATCGGTGTCAACACCTGTGCTCCAAATCGAGCGACAGTTCTGGATGCAGCCTCTCCAGCGGTAACTGATTGCAATGTGATCGATTTGCGTCCAAGGCTGGTTCAAGGCTGGTGGGCGCCAAGTCACCCTCCGGCGGGTGCTGTGTCTGAAATTAGTGCTCGCAAGAAATAAGCGAGCATCCTTACACAAATGAAGTAACCGCACACCGTTATCATTACGCGAGCCTACACCATGTTGGCCGCACAGATGCAGCTCATCTGTGGATAATTTTCCAACTTGAGCGTTCAGATCCCCGGCCAGCACTACAGTGTCCGAGCTTCTTCTGTGGCTAAGGAGCTCGTACAGTTGACGATAGAAGTCGTCTTTTACCGAGTCATCTCTACAGTTTGTCGGTGCATAGGCAGCGATAACGAATAGACACCTGTTAGTCCCACGCGGCATCGAAGTTTTGAACCAACTAGCCAATCGGACCGCAAACATTCGGCTACTGATTGAAATCCAATCAACCAGAGCAGTTTCAGCCCGGGGACTCACGGCAATGCCAACACCGGTTTGGCCGTTGCTCGAAGCTGCTTCGTCACCGGATAGGTGCAATGAGAAAGTGCTGCTAGTGTTACCTGAAGGGGATCGCATATTGAGCACAGAGCTCGAGTCTTGAAGGCGGGTCTCCGATAAGCAGCAGATATCAATTGAGAGGGTCTCCAATGTTCTGACAAGTGCTACCTGTTGACCGATCTGAAGCAATGTGTGAACATTGAGTCATGCCAATCTGAAGGAGGATCGGGGGCTACAAATGGAAGCCGGTGAACTCGGCTTGACCGCTTGGTTGGACATGGACCTGTCGACAGTGCAGGAATGATGCTCTGCGTTCGCATGTAAGTTGAAACTAAACGATAAGCGACTATTTAAGCAAGGTAGGGGAGAGCCTAGAATTGGGGGTTGAAAACAGTGGGATCAAAGTGAAGCTGGAACGAGACAATAAGGATGAACAGGCGTAAGGGGGAATAAGAAGACGGGAAGGCTTGAGTAGTAGTATACATACCCCTATCCATCTGCTCAATGCAGCAGATGGGGCACCGTTGATTATCATCTGCGGTGGCCAGAGCATCAGAAAATTGTTTGAAGTGAGATTCATAGTAATGCGTAGGCAGGATACTGTCAGGTTGCCCAGGCCTAGACAGGAGAACGATAAGGGTTCTCAACCAAAGCCTTTGGTTCAAAAGGTTGTCCGCAAGGCAGCAGGTTTGGCGTTGGTCTATAAGGAGTCCATTTTAAGGAATAAGGAGCCACCCCCATTCCAACCCCCAAACTGGAGGGCCAGGAGGCTGTGTTTGTCTGGCCTTCAACCATTGACCAATCTGGTATGAGTGGCTCTGAAGGTGCAAAAAATGACCCACCCACTATAGCTCAGTGGATCACTGAGGCACACAAACCATCGCACCACGGTAAGGTCCAGCCTCAACAATTTGAGATGTGAATCAGGTTATGTTAAAAATAGCTTGCTGGTATTCCACTAGAGGACTAGTTGAGTATAATGGTTACGCTAGACCATAAGTATCCGGACTCGGACATGTTTTGTAGATGTTTCAAACTGAGTTCAGAAGCGCTATGGAACCGGTGCCCTACTCCGCATAAGCCAAGACATACTATTTGGACAGATAGCATTACCTTCCAACTCATCAGTAACCTGTGTTAAACATTTGCCGGCCCGTAGCCTAAAGGATCACAAGCCTGTGTACGGACCGAGCAACCCTTGCAGTATCCTTAGCCCATGAGCGACTGGTGGTGGTTGCGCAGTAGCGAAGCTTCAGTACTGCTGATGCCTTGTTAACCTTTTGATGAAATTCCACTCGGAAATTTCTTGTCTTTACAGCCCAAAAAACCCCAGTTAGTCACCTTAACTAGTCGAAATACGGTGCCGTAGCGTGCAATGATTTTCAGCAGTTCCTCGCTTTTCATGGGATATTCTGCATAGCACTTGTAGGGTATGAACTTATGATCAGCGTGGTCTAAAAATGTAGATGAAATCAATCATGGGTGCTTCATTAGTGAATACCTGACACTGTTTGGGTGGCTTATTTGCTTCTCTGAATGTAGTGGCAGAAATAACGTGACTATAAGTCGAAAAAGCAAAGCTTTTACAGTCCAACGAAAGAGGCTCAGGGGAAGATAAGAATGTGGCCCTATCCTCAACTGTGTAACAACCGTTATAGTCGGTCAGCCTTAGCACTAGGTTCCAAAATGCGTGGGGAGTCGCTCCAGTCCAAATGTGATGTAAAACATTGAGTTCGCGGCTGAAAGGCATCCTTTGTTAGTAATACTGATGAAACTATGGTAATGGAAATCAGGCAGTACCGTAGAAACCCAAGGAAATTAGTCGGATGGTCGTTATTATGGTTGAGTCCAAGTTAATATTCCATTTTGCGTTGGTTCCTTAAAAGCGTGTTACATGTGGTTCACGCAATGTGTGGAGACCGTGGCAGATGACCATAGCGCCGACACAGGCAGCTAAGATGCAAAACCAGGAATGCAACGCACGTTAGGTGTGATACTTGAGTGGAACTTGACAGGTGTTCATCCCTATTCCACTCGGCAAATAACGGTAAAAAGTGACCAGGTGTTTTGCGAAGATACCCAGGAAAAAGCAACAACCAATGACAAGTGACGAGTAGAAATACAGGAAACCGGGATGGACTGTTTAGGCGGCCTATGGGATAAACACGGCAAATTACAATTCAACATTAATCCCATCGACGATTAGCGTATTGGTAGTGCCGAAGTGATACAGAAAAAGTGAAAAATCGATGCAACAGGGGGTGCCAAATGTTCGCCTTAGCGTAGATCTGCAAAATTCACAAAGCGAATTGTTATCAAAGAGCAGGCGGTGATTGGGGCCAGTCGGCCAACGTTCTTCATTCCTTGCAATTCAGCATGGGCTACGCAGACCTGTTTATTGTAAATGTAATGATAACAAAATCTTAGAGGATTACTGTTCTGTATGGGGTGCACCATACGTGTGTAATGCATGCAGCTACCTACTAGGCACCACAAAAGATGTAACCTTATGACCAGGCTATACGCAACAACACGATTAGGGAAAATGAGAAAATCAAGCAGCAAACTCCAGACAATAAGCTGGCTACTACAATCCATGCGTTGGCAAACAGCAATATATTAGAGGATACACGACGTGCAGGTTGATTGGTTAACTAGGAATTAGCGACAAAATAATTGGTCACTTGAAGTGGAGACGATCTCAAGGAAATACAGATTGGGAGTGAGTGATCAGCAGCAGGTTAAACTGGGCCGGTGTATCAAAATACAACGAGACACGTGCGCGTGAAATATTTTTGACTCACAATGTGAAAATAGCTCCAATAGAAATATGTTAAGCAATTTTGCAAATCAAGCCTTACTGCGTTGGTGAGTTCCGGAGCAAGAGAATATAAAGTGTCTGAGAATACGCGACCCAATTCGCAAAGTTGTAACCAAAATTGTTCAATTGCCTCGTCCTTGAGATACTCCGCAAGAACTTGGTTCTCGACGTCGGTCCGGTTCTCTTTAAACAATGAGAGACGATGACATAAACATGGTATTGAGCAGCAAGTATAACATAGCAAAAGCTACCGCATACTACAAATTCTCACATCCTTACAACACGAAGAGTACCATGAACAATGATATTATACGGTTTAAGAAACACTGCTTTACAAGTTTTGTTAGATAGAGTGGAGGGTTATCGAAAACTCGTAAATGAAAAATGTGCAGTTAGTAGTTCTAATGTCAAAAGAATGGATTTATAATAGGTAAAGCAGTGGCCAAGCACTCCATTTGTTTCCATAGATTCAATAGACGAAAAAAATAAAACCAAGGTATTTAACGGGAGTAGGATGGAGAGTAGGGTCAAGTAACAAAATTTAAGTTGCGGGGTACGTCATCTAACCGACTTTAACCATGGCTTGCGTGAGTGCAGAAAAAAACCGATTTGAGGAGAGCGTTCCAAGGTAGATACACAAGCGCTGCAAGGTAATTTCTATGGCACGCCAGACGGTTGTACTGTTCTGCTAATTTCAAGGAGTAGCCTCTAAGTTTGGTGTTGCTGCTGATTGTGTAAAATCAAATACGCCATAATCAAGTCGTCTTGCAGTCGGCGATACCGTCCGGTGTATACGTCCAAAAGTTTCAGCCTCTGCTCGTGTGGAAGATGGCGCATTCCAATGAGGTATTTAGAAGCCCGACGTTGAGGTTGGTTCAGTGCAGTAAGTTCGTGCTACAGCCAAGTCCGCTAGGCTTGGATTGCGTATTCAACATGGGGGCGAACATACGCATGTCTGAAACTAGTAGTCTTTAGTGGTCCAATGTAGGTATAAAATTTGAAGTGGTTTTTACAACACTTCTAATAATGGAAAAGCTATTTTATAAATGCAAACAGTCAGGAATAGTGAGATACATAATAAGCAAACTGACCCCGGAACCTGCTTGATCTATTTCACGTTATGCAAAGATTAGCAATTTAGCTGCGGGATCCACCATGATGTTGTTTAACTCCGTAAGATCTTGAGTGAAAGAAGTGACAGCTGTTATAAGTGGTGTAATTTAGGCATATTTAGCTATTAAAAATAACTAGTGACTTTTACTCCGAGGGCGACATTGCAGCCCAGACAGGGAACGGGCTACCGTTATGCCAAACAGACTCAGGTGGTTGCTTTGAAGTGGAGGTCAACAAAACCAAACCCAAGACCAGTGGGCCACTGGTATACACGATAATGTTGCGCTACGTGCATGCGTTTCAACACCATGAAAGACCGAGGGAAGCCAAAGAGCTATGGAACACAAGTCTATCTTAGTAGTCGTAGTCAGTGGTTACGAGTAAGCCGCTATCACCCATAGAACTTACCACTTATTGCATATAATTGGCAGAGAGGGAAGATGCTATTAACGGTTACATGTGTCGGCATTGACGTGCGTGACCGTACTCAGGGTAGCAGTGATATCGGTTATAAGTTGGGTTGTAGTGAGGCGGTTGAAAATGATGAAGTCATGCTGGCGCTGAAAGGTAGTCAGAAAATAGGAACACTTCGTCCAGAGTACAGGGTGAGAAAGTGCTATATTCCTGTAAGCGAGATGGACAAATCTGAGGAAACGCTAATAACCGAACAGACAAAAGAACGACGCAAAACATCCCCGATAGCAATGCACAAGATCTGTGATATCTGGTAGTGATGCTTGATTCAAATAACCCACCATATTCAAAGGAGTAAATATGAATATGTTAGAGAACGAGGAAGCCAAGAATATAATCATAGTCTAGATATTCCCAACCACTTACGGTGACCACAGTATTAATCCAATTGTGCTGCCAATCTGGAACTTCACAAGGCTTTTTACATTTACTGCAAAAGTCAGGACACGGTAGGCGCAACCGCAATTCAAAAATCACTGAGGAGAGCAGGACAGCAAACGGCTCCCCGCGATTCTTTGATAGCAAACACGACGGTCGGAGCCAGCTGAGCGAGGAAGCGCAGAAACGGGTGATAGCTAGAAAAAATTCGAATAGCGAGTAACAGGAAGCGAAATGGTTCGTCAAATCTGCAAGAAAAAGAGAATAGCAAGGCTACGTAGATTGGATAACAAATAAGGAGCTAGTACGAAGCAGAAAAGTTTCTAAAGCGTTTGGTGATTACTTGTGAATATGGTCGACCAACTTAAATAATTGGTTTAAAGGGGTTCTAAAGTCCCGGCATTGGTGTGTGCACTCAAAAACGCGGTAAAAACAACAGATACAATCATTTGTGGATGAAAGGCAAGTGTCCCCGTCAGCTTCATAACCAAGGGTATCCAAATTGGCTAGACGTCGTTGCTCGTGAGTATAACATTGAATAAACGGTATAATCCTCGAGGTTATGAGAAGCTGACTGCATGAGAGTCAGGTTTGCGGTGAAATTGTTCATGTCCCTGCAAACAAATATGCACAAACTCGGGATCTTGAAAACTGACTGCGTTTTCTGTGAGTTACAGTACGGGATCGCTGTCAAACTAGAATAACATAGATACACACATCAACAAAGGAAGATAGAAAGTGGTTTTATAAAGACGTGACAAAAACAACCATTTGTGAAAGTATGAAGAGTAGCTTCAAAATTGACGTAGTGCATGGTCCAGTGAATACGATGAGGAAACGCCACTTGCAGCTATCCAATTCTCTAATTTTCTAGACTAGCGGTCAGCAAACTGGGGCCCGCGGGTTGAATCCGGCCCATCAACGATACCCGAATTCGGGGATTCATATAATCCATGCACTCACCCTATCTCTGTGCCTTTGGCCTTCGCACCAATGCACTGTCGACCATTTCTTTGCATGACCCCACCCTGAACACGTTCAAACAATATCACCGTCGCGCCCCAGCCATGTTTAGCCCCTTTATATCGCTTATCAGTTTGACAGCTTGAGCGATACTCAGGGCGTTATCCATCCACCAGGACCGCCCACACCGGTATGCAACACTCCGCAAGGTAGCCATGGTAGTGTTTGGTACTCCTTTAGCCTGAATATCCGCTTGACCCATTCACCTGCTTGCATATCAGTCTGGATGTGACTCACACAGTTGTCTCATTGACACGGATACAAAGCGGTGAGTCGTGGCTTTCGTTCATTAGCCCTTGCTACTGATTCCAGCGAAATACCAGTAAGGCTTAGTTGGACGCAGTTACGTGTACGAATGCCACATACGACTACTAAGAAGATGAGAGTAGACGCCGTGTCGAGTACACAAAGAAGAATACGGAATAAAATAGTTCTTTTTGGAAATTGGACTGGAAAACCAGTTGAGTCATATGCGACAAAAATGCTGTCGTTTTGAAAGTGTACAATATCCGGCGTCAGTATGAGACAAAACACCTGCCAGGATATGCAAGGATTTTGTGGAGCAACGATTGAAGAAATATGATTCCATGTAAGGTGGTTTAGAAACCCAAAGAATTCATTTCACGGGACATTTAACTGAAAATAAGGCCGCCACTCGTACTAGTTATAAAATAGTGCATATGATGGTAAAAGGAGGAAAACCGTTTATAAATGGAAGCTTAGTCCATAAGTGTATGATTGAATCTAAGAATGAAATGCGTCCTGAGAAAGAGGATTTCTTTGCAATCAGCAATCTTTCGGCAAACTCAGTTGTGCGGAGAGCAAAACAACGGTGTGAACATAATGCTGGAATTACTTGAGAAAGCTAAACCGTTTGTGGCAACATTTTGGCGCCGGATGAGTTTACAGATCTCTAGAGTACGTCATAGCTTCCCGTGTTCATGTGTGTGGTCAACGTGGAGTTTCTTATCACGGAAGAGTTGGCATCGGTCGGCAGCATGCATGGAACGACAACTGGGATGGACTTTTCGTGTAACTGCACAAAATGTTGCAACACTACGACCTCCGGTCAAAACTGGTGGGGAAACATAGCTGGAGTGAGGAAGGATCTAGTAGGGCAGATCAAGACGCCGTTGGACGATCTTCAAATTCTGCTCGTTCATACACTGCATCCTACATCAAAATGCACTCTGCGGGAAAGACGTAGATATTTCTTGCGCACCAAAACTCGTCGTTTCTATTGTCAACTGCATTCGGGGAACTGCTCAAACGCACCGCCATTCCAGTATTTTCTGGAGGATACTGACTCCGAATTCTGTGATTTGCTTGCTTCTAGATTATTGAGGTTTCCCAGTTGTGGTAAATTCCTGTTTAGTTTTTACAAGCACTGAAAGGAAATGGCTGCTTTCCTCACTGAAAACGATAGAGCTGACCCACAGCTATCAGATCCTAATTAGATATCAACGTTGGCATTAATGGTCGACATCAGATCTAATTTTAATAAACAGCAATAGAAACTCGAGGGATAGGAGAACCGACCTGTGATTTCGGAAGAAGCTGCTATTGAGGCACAACTCGGAAGAAAAATGTTTGCTCATTTGCGCTGTTTCAAAGCGTTTTGTGTCCCAATCCCTGAAAATGTCTACCTGGATTTTCCGAGGACAATTATTCCTGATCTAAGAAGGCGTTCTTAGAGAGAATTTCAGATCTTGACAGGATTGAGAGTAAAATGCTGCTCCAGAATACGTTTGATGGTGTCATTGATAGATAGACAGCAAACTTTACTTTTGTGTGGTACAGCTGCGGTCCACGACAGGCTCTCACAGGAATGGTGATACGTCCAAAGACCCCTTTAACCGGAAATTCATTACATGGGCTTCCTATCAGTCAACATGAAGAGGCTCAAAACCTATCATCAGTAGTTCATCCAATAAATGAATAATTGCTGCGCTCACAAAAGTCGGCTTAAAAGCTCATCTGACACCCACGCTTCCAAACACCGTTTTGACATACGAAACACTATCCTGTTTTTACACTAATTCACAAGGCCTCCTTAGCAAGTATTCCGAGTTTCATCGTCGCCAAACTCCGACGACTTATAACAATGTCATGATAAACTGTTACCTGGCTCACCGACGAAATCACTGATGCCGTGATCGCCTTACCAGGCATGTTCGCTCTACGATATGACCGACCAAGTAGCGGAGTCGGTGTCCTTTTGCACCATCGCAGTGACCTGGCTTTCCAATTCGTTTATAACCCAGAGACTCAAGTTGTTGAGTCGCTTTTGTGCCGTTTACAACTCAGGCGTGGCGACACATGTATGGTGGCCATCGTATATCTTCCCCCGATATCAGCTGCAGAAATGGACAACCGTTTAGTTAATGCTCTGAAGACTGTTCTAGCAAAGCTCTGTAGTCACGTTCTCCTTGTCGGAGACTGCAATTTGTACGCTGTCGATATTCCAACTGCCTACAATGAGCAATGTAAAGCCAAATTGCGAGATCCATTTGCTGGCCTACCACTGTATAATCACATACCTAGCCTAGGAGATTCAGGAAAAGGAACAAACCGGCCACCCATGACCTTGTGTTTACCAGTGGGAACTCTTGATCGACACAGTAACAGTAAGCATCCCGTCGGGAAGCAGCGATCTTGTGACAAGGCTTTACCAATACGTCGGAGAAACTGTTACCTAGGTTCGCAACTTAAAGTTGCTTTGTTGCAACCTTATCAGGTGGGAATGACTGTTCCCGGATATACATTATCCATCACTTCTATCAGTTGGTCACTGAGCCATCCTTAGTTTACGTAACAGAAATGACATGACACACACATGCAAGGAGTTAGTCACGTCATGGGCTGACCAATTCCAGCCTGTGAAGTAAAACGACCAATAGTCCGGAGCAGTCATTCCCACCTGATTAGGTTGCCACAGAGAAAACCGAAGTCGCGAACCCAGGTAACTGGGTCTCCGGTGCAAGGGAACTTAATTGCTATCCAGTAACACTTTCCATGAAATGGCATTTCGTTGTTGTCCGCGGCCAAGTATGTCGCAACAAAGCATCGAACTTCACGATGTCGGATGGGGGTCACATACACGAACGAATGCGTGTTGGTTAACTAAGCCGTGCTGCAATGTTTCCTGATTTCGTCTTGAGGCACTCATTGGGCCGATAAGAAATGACCCGAAAAGGACCTTAGGCGTGGCACTAATCAGAAGTGAAGAATCGAATACTGCAAGCGTATGAGTTGGGAGACAATTGGAAACACGTCGACAGTTTGCTATACGTAAATTTCAAAACCCACCGCAGTTGGATAACCGTGTTAGAGTCTGCTGAACCGAGAAGATAACAAGGGGGTGTTGGTCGCAGAGCTCCGACAGAAAGTCACGTTGATTCTCTGCTGGAGTGCGTGTCCACAGAAACAATAATAACCCTTGCAACAATGTTTTCGTGTGAAGGCGGAGTGCAAGGTTGAGGCCAATAGCTAGACGGTCGGCTGATAACGAGGAAGAACTTGCACGCGATTCCAGAGGCAATGAACATACTGGATAATAAGGGGTGACGGAAATCGTTTGTCATGCAGCTGCTGAATTTTCAAACAGAAAGACGTCAAGCCGTGTGGATTGACGAAACTAATTTCGATCTCTTTTGCACAAGCACTCGGGGTCCTTCACCCCGACAGAGTCGAGCACAATGTACTGTGGCCGAAATGTGCATGTTGTCGAAGCCATGATAACCCGCCGGTTGATAGCGTTTTCCGGGTAATGTGAAATTTATAACAAGCAAAGGGGTGCACAGTGGCTGTGACAGGTTCTTAATGCCAACGGTGCGGGTTCTGTCAAACGGTGCTCGTTGTTTGTGACAACGCTCCGTGCCATACATACTTGGAAACCGCTTTCCAGAAAGAAGGGTATCGATTCGGGAGGACGTTACGACTCGCACCATAAGCTCCGGCGCCTAACCATGTGGAGGGGATCTGGAGCGTAAGCCAAAGTTATGTAAAGCAAGTGATGAGGAGCAGGTATGCAGTAATGCTCCGAGGTGACCCTGCTGGTGTTGTCAGTGGGAGTGAGTTGCGCATTCGTTGTCTGGTGCAGGTGGTGTCAAAGGTAAGAGCTTATATCACACAGCATCCCTGAGGGAAAATGGTCCAGATCGTGGTGGGTAATTACGGACATGTAATGCATACAGCGGATTTGTAAACCATTTGGTTCCGCGAAAAATATCCGTCTGTAAATGAATTTGGTGTTTTGTTTACTTCGTCCCCAATTAGGTTCATGGAGTAATACATGCTCCGTTTGTAACATGCAACTTTGCAATCGGGGAACACCGAGGCGCTCGGTTAGCAAGTAGTGCGCAACGTCTTAGAGCGTACCCGGTTTCCGTTTCTGTGACGTGAACCAACTATATGAGAGAGAGAGAGAGGACTGGTACCACAGAGAGTGATAAGTCATTGGGCCAGAAGTGATTACGGATCGTTTGTGGTGGATTTCGTTGCAGCTTGTGTATGCAGAGACTTTGAATAAGGAAGCATACTCGAGTTGCGCATGAGAAAATGATTTAACCGGCTTGATCGCAATAGATTCAGAGTGGTCCTTTGCAGGCGGAAAGGAGCACAGTCTGTTGCAGATTGATTAAGCTAGCACGTTTATGATTGTAGCGGTAGGGAAGAGACCGTTGGGACATTAGAGGAGACAAACCCCTTCATATCAAGAGGAACCGTTCTGAATTATGTTGTTATTGATTGCAAACTACATACTTCACAATCAGGGGGTTGCCGTGCTCTGTGTAAGGAATCTGCCTTAGTAAACGCTTTGCAGGTATCTGTGCCTTCGCAGTTGATGAATGGTTCCAAATGGTGCAACTCGGTCTTTCCATCAATATGCATACCATCGGCTACGCAGGTATAGGTCAGCAGGTGTGAGTAGTACGTTTGGCTACAAATCACTCTAAATTCGCCTAGCGGCGGGCTCACACAAATGATAACACAGGTAATTGATCAGACAGACACATCGTTGTTGCAGGGTACACTCAGTGGCAGTATGGACGAGCTGAAGGTATTGGCGAAAGTGATAGTGAATGGTTGGAATAGGAAGCGTGCAATCGTGTGTCTCAGTCTTGAGGATAGAAGTTATGGCATGTGTAATAAATTAGTTTCGTTGTGGAGTAATGGAATGGTAAACACGTGCTGCAAATTAGCGGGTAACTAGAGCACTAGAAAACATATGACACGAGCGATTTCAACATGAAATCAGAATAGCTAGAGGGAGCGAAAACATGAACGTCTATTAAAAGGTAAAGCCCATTGTCGTAAAGCTCCGTCTGCAAATCGATAGTAACGGGTGACGATCGAAAACAAAGCTTGGGAATCGCCGTTTTAAGGGTGTGAATAATTAGCGGGTTAAGCAAGGTAAAATCGACTCAATATTTGGTGTCAATCGTGCGTGTTTATTTTATGTTATTCTATGTTCGTTGTTGGATATCACCGGTGTGGCGGCGTTCGATGTGCATGTTGATAAGGTGCCTACCTGTCTACTACCCAACACCTATATACTGGCTCCAGGAGACTGTAAGTCGTTGTTGGGGGAAAGGTGCACGGTCTTCGTGGCCCTGCTATCCTCAGAGAGTGGTTACATCCCGTGTGGAAGGGGCTACGGCCTAACCATCTCTGTGGGTACGTCTGGTACGCATGATTTCACATGCATCACGAATGCTTCCGCTCTGTGTGTTGAAGGAGGATGGGCCGGCTTCGTTGATGAAACGGGGCTCGCATTCACCAGCCTCCCAGTCTTATTCCTTCGGGTTTACACCGAGAAAGCAGATCAAAGTGAAGCAACATAGAACAATGCAAATTTAAGAATTACAAAAGTGATAACCGATATTACGTCACCCTTTGATTAGTCTAGGAAAAATTTATTCCGGGTCACACGGGCGACAGTGGAAAAGAAAGCAAGAAAGTTAACGTCGCAAATAAAACTACGAGCAGGAGTGGGGCTGGCATCCATCGGAAATCGATGTCTGTTAGCTGCATACCGCGATATTAAGAGCCAAGTAATTAATGAAGGCTGGTGTCATACGGTGCAAAACACCAAACCGAAATAAGAAAACACGTAGTTATACAAGCGTAAGGATCTCTGGATGGAGGCTATAACAGTAATCGTTTATAGTGATTCCGCGAGAAGTACAATACTTCAGCATCCGTTTTGAAATTTACCTCTTCGCTCCCAGGCCAGTTTATCCCAGATTTGTGTCAGATTTTGATATTTGTGATCATAAATTACATAATTCTGTATAATTTTCGATTCTGAATTATCCAGTGATAGATTTAGATTTATTTCTGCATTAATTTTCTGGTATTTTTATACTCAGTGTTCCGTCGACCCTGGAGTTATCTAGCTCGTATCCTTTGAAGTAAACTTTGGCTCGTTGTTTTCATTATTATAGCTGGTTCGTCCTCTGGTGTGTGTAATTCACTCTAGTTAATTATTTGGCGTTTTACCACATTACTGCCTGTAATAATTTATCCAAACTTCTGTCCCGCTTCATAACAGATTTTCTCGTATCGCTCGGTACCTTTTATGAAATGGCGAAGCAGTCACCTTGTGGAATGTGCTGCAAATTCGTTGGGCATCGAGCTAAGGCAATTACATGCAGTCTTTGCTGTGTTAAGCTTCATATTTCGTGCGTTGGTCTTACAGTATACCACTTTCGTGAAATCCAGGGTATTCAGAACGAATTTTTGAAGATCGTTTGTAAACTGTGCCAAGCTAAACTTGCGCAGAGTAGAACCAACACGTCTAGCAAGTGGACCAGTACAACGAAATGCTCTAAAATGGCTAGCTTGCCTTGTGCTACACCCCAGGCAGGGAAGCAGCTAGTGCCGAGTACATCGCGTCCATCCCAGAACCAAGATGCTAAAGTTCCGTCAGGATCACCCTCAAGGCCGGCAATATGTTCAGCTGACAGTAAACCTCCAGTTTGCAATAAACAAATTGACGATCAAGAATGGAAATTACAAACATCGAAGAAACCAAAAGCAGTGTCTAACGACCTGAGGCGCCGTAGCCTCATGATATTGCACACACCTGAATCAAGTGATTCCAATCCCCATATGCGTTAAGAACATGACGTAGAGTTTTTACAATCATTGATTGATAGGCAACTCGATGTAAAGGTGGGCGGGCTCAAAGTTCAGCAGATCGCCCGTCTAGGAAAAGGAATGGAGGGCAAAAGTCGGGCTATGAAGGTAACTTTTGTCGAGGAAGCAAGTCTCAAGTTCCGCATGTCTCGTCTTCATAGGCTGAAGGGTCTAAAGATTCACGTGCGCGCTGACTTAGACCCGGCAGACAGAGAAAAGCTCAAGTCTGCTATGATTGAGGATGGAAAACCCAATCTGCGAATTGTAAATTTTCGGGAAATTGCTCGGATTCCTCCACGAATCCGGATCAACTGGTCTCTAATGCTTCAGGCGCGCCCAGCCGTTCCTACCGCGGTCTGCGCGTAGCCTTTACTAACGTATGCACTCTGATGAACAAGCGCGATGTGCTGTACGACTTTTCAAGCTCTCAGCAACCAGACGTATTAGGCCTTGCTGAGACATGGTTAAACTCCGAGGTAACCGTCTAAGAAGTGGAAATCACCGTCTACTCATGCTTCCGCTGTGATAGACTATCAAATGCTCGCGGTGGCGTTCTACTTTACATAAAGTCTTCCTTGTGTGGGAGACTAGTGAGCGCCTACCAAAGCGCTGATGGCCTTTGTGAGCAGTTATGGTGTTCGATCCACCTCAGACGCTGCGAGTTGCTAGTGGGCGTGGTATATCGCAGCCCACTGAGCTGCAGTTTGGACTGGTTGCCGCATGTCTGCAACCACATGAGTCGTCAGATGTTCCTACTCATGAGCGATTTCAACTTGCCCGAATACAGTGGTCTGAAGCTGAACTTTTCCCCGGCCACTGTAAAGTCGAGAGGAAGTTTACGGAGTTGCTATTGAAACTGGGGCCACACAGCACATCAACCAACCGACACGCATTACTGAGCGCACGGCTCCATCATGCTTAGAACTACTTTTGACCAGCTGTGAGCAGCGTGTGCATAACAACCAAATCTTAGAGCCTCTGGGAGCGAGCGACCACTCGATGATTATAGGCAGCATGGAACTACCACTGCCGTTTGCTCCCCCACTGGAGCCAGCCTTCAGCTATTGGAAGGCGGACTTTAATGACCTCATTCGAGCAGCGAGCCAGACGGACTGATCTTTACCACAGGATTCATCTACTGAAACCAGTTGGACTATAATTAAAGAGGGAGTAAAATCGTTGTGCGCCCGATTTGTACCCCCTCAAATTTCGAAAAGTTGGGCCAGTCAAACCACATTGGTTCGAGAAATAGTGCAACAAACTGGCCCGACGACGATGCAGACTATGGAATAAGTTCGTGTTATCTGGCTCTGATGAGGACTACAATGCGTACAAGGTACAGCTAAATCGCTGCAACAACGCGAAAACAAGAAAACGCAGAAGCTTCGAAGAGGAGCTTGCAGCCGCCGCAAAAACTGCTCCCAAGAGGATCTTTGCAAGAGTGAAGCGGCGCCTGAGGCCTGTAGCCAACGTCCCAGGGTTAGAAGGCTCCGATGGAGAGCCCCTAACCTCGAGTACAGATGGTGCGTCCGCATTGGCGACGCACTTCGCCCCCCGTATTTGCAAATGAACAGGTGACTGTAACGAGTTCGACGAATACCGCTCCAGCCGAACTTAACAGCGTGGACTGCAATATTGAGGATGTGCGCAAGCTTCTAACAAATCTTGACGGGACGAAGCCTGCTGGGCCAGATGGTATACAACCACTGATCCTCAAGTCCCTATCGGCCATCATCACGCCTTCTGTAACTGAACTGTTTAACAGGTCACTATCTACTGGACTGTTACCAGACGACTGGAAATGCTCAATCGTAAAGCCTATACAGAAAGGTGGTAACCCAAGTAAAGTGGAGAACTACCGGCCGATCTGCCTGACTGCTGTTTGGCAAAGACGCTCGAGAAGAGCGTGAAGAAGAACCTTCTGCAGCTTCTCGAGTCGAAAAACCTGTTGACCTCCGCACAGCATGGTTTCATAAAAGATCGCTCTTGCATCACCAACCTACTGTTGACAAGGCACGAGTGGTTACAAGCGATGAACCAAGGCCATTCAGTCGACGTCCTTTACATTGACTTCAGTAAGGCTTTTGACATGGTTAACCATGCAGTGCTCCTTGACAGGCCAAGGATGTACGGTGTTCGTGGTTCGCTACACAAATGGATCAGAAATTTCCTTGTGGATCGGAGGTGGAGAGTCCAGGTGGACAACCATCTAACGGACTGGTATCCATCGAGCACCGGAGTGCCCCAAGGCACTGTACTGGGGGCCGATATTGTTTCTGATCCATGTAAACGATGTGCCTAAGCTATCCAATCACCATGTGCATGGTTCGCAGATGACATGAAGGTGTGGAGAGTAATCCGCACACTCAATGTTTGTCGACAGCCTCTCGACATAGTCTGCAGAGGTTAAACTTCCGATCAACCCTCCTAAGTCGCAATCCATGAGGTTGGGTAAATGCGAGCACAGCCGAACGTACACAGTGGCTGCTCAACCGCTGCATCCCTCGTCTTTCGTGCGCGATCTCGGTGTGCTCTCACGCTGCGACCTGAAATCCATTGACAGCACGGATAGGCTGCATAAAAACAGCCTTCGGACGCTTTGGGCGCTCAGGCGCAGCTTCAGCACTTGGTCCGAAGAGATTGTCACTCGCCTCTTTGTCTCGATAATACGACCAATGATAGAGTACGGCTCTCCCGCATATTGTCCCATCACGCTGGGCGAGGTAGAAAAGCTTGAGCGGGTGCAGCATGTAGCCCCTAGGCTGGTTCCCAACATACGAAGTATGCAATATGAAGACCGATGTAAGGAACTAGGGCTGTACACCCTAACATATTGTCGGTGGACCTAATCATGACGCAACGGACATTACATCTAAGTGATCACCCAATGTTGAGACAACTGCTTCATCTGCGCACACCAAGCAGCACGCGAGGACACCGGTACAAACTTATCGTATCGCAGTTGAAGCGGGTAGCTCACCAACTCTGTTTTGAACGTAGAGTGGTGAATACCTGGAACAACCTGCCGCAGCCGGTAATAGGGCGAATTCAGTAGCCGAATTTAAGAAGCTTCTAGACAGACACTTTGCAGAGGCAAAATATAGAGAGCGGAACGATAAATAATACGTTAATGTCCAAGAGCGACAATTGATGCAGCTACACAGAGTACGCTCTACTCGCTGCTTCTAATCAGTAGCAGTATCAGTATCTGCATATCGAAGAAGACAACTCAACAAGGGGCAATCAAGAAATAATTGAAATACTATCTGTAGTGGAGAAAAACGCAGATAAAACCAGGTTATTATGTTACATCCTGTCATACATATCCGACTGACATACTCCCGGTTTCGACTTGGTAATACCACTCCCAAACGTAGACTCAAGAAAAGTTGCGACGAATGCACTTAGGCATGCAGATGCATAGGAAATCTCACGGGAACAAAGCGGATTTGCCCCATTATGAACAAGAAGATAAAAAGGAAGAACAAATTTGCACCTTTAAATGTAGATGGTGAAAAATAAGAAAACAACGAAGAGGAATCGAGAAATCAGTGGGATAAAATTAACTGTTTGTTTGCAAACACTTAAATGCGAACTCGGCCAAACGCTAAAGACAACGTGGCAGAGGGCATCCATGCAATTGAGTTAGTAGTACCGGGAACAGTTTGGCGGAGAGGATGAGGAACTTCCAGATGTCAGAATCGGGCTAACATTAAGAAAAGGAAAGGGATGGTATACTAATGAAAATTGAATCGAAACAAAAACAACCGAATCGTATAATACACTATTTGTCAGAGTGTGAAATTGAGCCAAGTCCAACACAATGACGACGTGAGCGATCAAGTGTAGTCACGGCCCAAAATATGGCACTATTTGGAAGAATCTAGTAAACAGACCAATTGTGACACATAAGCGAAACTCGGCACATGTTAACCCGGACTCGTCGAAGCACATCGGGTCGAATCCTTCACTCGAGGTTTGCATGTGGAGTGAGTTGACTGCATACCTGCCGATTGCTGTCACCATAATGGTGCCCTTCTAGAAGCTCGAGTAAAAGTATAGGCCAGTATAACCTTTATGTACCTAAATGGGTGCATTTTCAGCGTTTTACATTAGCAATCGTAAGGGTACTAAACGGGTAGCTTCAATAACGCCAACTTTACAAATGAGCAGATAAATGAGAAGAGCGCACTGTCATAAATCGATCGAATAAAGATCCCATCATGCTGAACTAAATTTTGGGATTTGCATCAATTCAAGCCGGAAAAGGTTTCATCAAAAACTTTCTTCTTAGTTCGTTTCAGTTGAGAGAAATCTTTGTGTGCAAAGACAATAGATCGTAAATCGTGCATGGATTTTCACGCTTATATTGAAAAGGTTGATAAGGTAATTTGGTCTCAATGACATGGGAAATTGATTGAACAAGAAATCTGTCAGGTTATTCTTGCAAAAATACTAAATCTACGCTACATAATGTAAAAAATGATGTTTGGTGGAAAAGGCAGTGGCAGATGTAAAGGTCTCATCTAATGTATGTAGAGCTCTTCAACAGTGCTTATACGAATATCAAGATGGTTTTATTATGAAGGTAACGATTACAATTGTGAACCACTCGAAGAAAATGTTGGAGGTCCATCAATGGTGCATGTATGGCTTACTATAGTACACTTGTCGGCACAAAAATCCAACGTACTCCACAGTGAGTGATGGATGTCGATGCAGTTGCTGATCGCGTAGGTGAGCAACGCAACAATGAAGGACAGAGTGGCTCCAAAATCTGTCAACCGGTAGAAATGGTGTGATGACAAATAAAATTATCAGATGAGTCGTCGCACAAAAGCTAAACAGACTGCATTAGACTAGTGGGAAACGAGTTGCCGTAGTCCACACACGGATTTGCGAGAGTGATGCGACTGATAATGCGAAAAATGCTCCCTTACATTGCTTCGCATTGGCGTCCGAAGACAAAACGGTTAGAAGATGGTAAAATACTTGATGACGAGTGATTCATACAGCGTCGGTATGAAAACTTCTATACCAAACAATTTAGCCTATGTCATACAATGTGGTAAAGGCCAGAATAAAACCAATCCCTTTGCGGTTTACCGTCATTTCGTCCAGGATGGAAATAAGGGAATCCTTCTGTTTCCTGTCAGCTGCGCAAGAAACAGTGGGAGGACTCACATACTAAAAGAGGAAATCACAGCAGGAGCATCCGGAAACCCTTAAGAGAAGAAACGAAAATACCAATGCAACAAGAATCACATCGAATGCTAACCTTTGGATAGAAAGTGGGATTTGGAGTAGATTTGGAGTACTGAACGGAGAATGCGGTGAACCACAAACCGCGCCCGCTCGGTGGTACAAATAGTGTGAGGACATCTCAAGGCGTTAGATCCCCAGGCAAATGGGGGCAGCATGGGGTTTGGTTGGTTAATGACGTTATGTGTACTCCAAAAGGGATGTACACCAATGTCTTGTTTACTTTAAGGAATCACTACAGGATGGGTTTTCTGAAGCGAAGATGGAATCTTCTTTCCAAACATTGCTGATAGTCACTGAAGCGACCGTTCCTCTGCGTAAGAAATGCAAACAAGCGGATGGTGAGCATAACGCAAGCCACAAACTGCCCAGCTGATATTAGGACCAGTGGAAATATAAGAGATTGTCCCGTTGGTTAGCCTCAAAGAGTCGTGCGCGGCACCGCCAGTGTGATTCTATGGAACTCGGCGCAAGTTGTGCACAACAACGATGCATACGGGTGTTCTCGCCCATCATTGTATTCAAAATAGATTGATGATGTCCCATACCAGCAGGTAACTGTAACGGAACAGGACATAATGTAAGGTAGAAAATTACGCCGCAAAATTATTGATGAAAACTCGCACCATGCGCACAAATTGTCCACAATGTACATGTGCGAGAACTCGGTTGTTAAACCTATTAGATCACGAATTGCACATAAGTATTGAACTATAAATCGCAGGGAAAGTAACGCTCGGAGTGTAGAAATCTGACCCCCGCCTGAACAATTTGACGAAACATAAGGATGTACATCAAACGAAGTAACAGAATGAGGAGGAGTGAAGAACAAAGGCGATATAGCAACAAGCGATATTTAAATCATTTTGAAAGTATTAGTGATCAATGAGAGTAGAGAATATTGGTGTTACTACAGTACCCTGCACTGATACTTGACCGCTAACTATTTAGATGTGGTTGTACGCGGGCTCGGACAAGGTGAAAGAAATCAAAACCTTTTCGGCAACGAAAATTCAACAAGCAACCCAGAGGCCGCAAGCAGAATGTCAGAAGGATTAAAACATGGATCTTTGATCATTGATCAATAATAATGCCAGTATAAAAACGTTCACACAAAGGACTTTTCAGTGCCAGATGAGGGAGTCGGAGTGATAGCTTTTGAAGAATATTCGACTGGTAAAGGTCGGTAAAGTGGAAGGCCGGTGGTCGAATGCAAGCTAAGAATGTCAGTATGGATTATGACACAACCATCATTATGTCTTCATGGCACAAGAACATACCAGAATGGTAATCTCGAGAAAGTTCAAACCATTCTTCACCAGAGAAGAAATTGATTGTTGTTTCATCAGTAGGGTCCGATAGAACAAGAGATCACAACTAAACCGTCGGATTTGGGAAGGAAAAGTACCTCAGCTAACTTCTTTATGGGTGGGCTCATAGTCATTGTACTAGAATATCGGTGAATTGTCTGTAATGGATAAAAAGTAAATGCTTAATATTTTCCACAGATAAAGTGTGAGATCAAAAGGTGTATTAATCAGAAAATGATGACGGGCAACGGGATGGGCGCAATGTAATCTGCACATGTGCACAATTTGGTTTCGTTGTCCCGTGCCACAGTAAACAGGGTTAACTTGTGTAATGTAGGTGGCATAATACAGTACCAAGTAGCGTATTGAATTCAGATAACCTAGGAGGGGAGAGGATAGAATACAGAGCTAAGTAGATCGACTGGGATACACAAATGAAGAGAACGTACCGGTGGCATTCAAACCGGCCATGGTGTGTGGTCAACTTCAAAGGGTTAAATCTTGCTCATACATTGTGGCAAGATTTAATGTGTCAGTAT
>CALYDF020001885.1:0-25046 GCA_944474145.2 Dicrocoelium dendriticum
AGTCATCAAAAACTACTGCACGTCACTCATTAGAGTGGATAAGTACGAATGGCAGGAGAATATGATGCTGAAATTTAAGAGTAATACCAAACTGTTATACAGATTTGTGAATGGCAAAATAAAGGTTAAGCCCGGAATACCACCACTCAGGACGGCCAGTGGTCTAACAACTACTGCTGTGGATGCCGCAAACGCTCTACTCTTGCAGTTTCGCTCGGTAGCTACAAATGTCATGGAACCTTCGCCCTATCAACTCCCAACCAATGTCGTTGGCTTATCCAGCGTCACCTTTACTCCAGCAGCCGTTGCAAACAAACTACAATCTTTCAGGGAGTACAGTGCCCCTGGAATAGACATGATCTGCCCAAAAGTACTAAAAACCCTTGCTCCCACCATAGCAACACCACTTGCAACCTTTTTGCAGTGTCTGCTTAACTCCCATACACTCCCATTTAAGTAGAAAAATGGAATTATTACTCTGATATATAAAGGAGGTAAGAGCTCGGATCCTGCTAACTACCGACATATTACTCTTCTTCTTGTTTTATCAAAAGTTATGGAATCGGTAATCGCAGATGAACTGACGAGATACTTTGAAAGTCAACAGATAATTTCTAATGCTCAACATGGTTTCCGACGCAGACGATCTTGTCTCACAGATTTGCTGATTACTCGGGAATTATGGACCAGGGCGGCTGATGAAGGATTGCCCATAGATGTGATTTACCTGGATTTTTCTAAAGCATTCGACAGGGTCGATCACTTCGTTCTCCTCAAAAATCTTGCTGCCTAAGTTATCAACGGTTCCCTTCTCACCTGGTTGGAAGACTACTTACACGACAGAGCAATCAAGGTAAGAGTAGCCGACACCTATTTTGAAAGCCTTTACGTCTCCAGATGTGTACCAGAAGGATCCGTCCTCAGCCCGCTCCTATTTTTAGTCTACATTAATGACCTTCCAGCAGACATTCTATCTCCAATGCAAATATTTGCAGACGATGCTAAAATATGGAGAGCCATTGGCTCAGCATCCGTCTGTGTCTAACTCCAGGAAGATCTGACCCGGATTAACGAATGGGCAGAAAAGAACCAGCTCCCACTGAAACCTGCAAAGTGCCACCTGCTAACGGTGCACAACAGCTTCGTCAACAGTTAACTTTTGGGGCAACAGGTCATGCAACACGTGACTAGTGAACACGACCTAAGTATAATCGTGCAAGAGAAACTTGGAAATTCGCTCCAATGTTCGAAAGCAGCAAGTGTGGCGAACTTGAACTTGAGACTTTTGAGGCGAGCTCTCGGGACTTTTGAGCGACAGCTAGTACCATGATTAACTCCTACATTCGTCCTCATGCTGAATATGCAATTCAGGCCTGGTGTCCATGGTTAAAACGAGACATCCGCCTCTTGGAACAGCCCCAAAGAGGAGCCACAAAGGCAACGCGTGGACTATCCGGTATAAGTTACGAAATGCGTTTTCGTGTACTCGGTGTGTTCTCATTAGAATACCGACGGCTTCGCGGAGATCTTACTCTCACCTACCAGATACTTACTAAAAGCGAACATCTATGTACATCACTGTTCACTCTAGCCCCATAAAACAAAACCGAGGGAACCACCTGAATCTAAGGACGCAACACTCTCGTTTGAATTGTAGAAGCTGTTTTTTCTCACTTAGAATCTGTTCTCGCTGGAATGCATTACCAAACTATGTGGTAAACGCACCAGACATAACGACATTCGAAAGACTCTTAGATTTTCATCTTAGTGATAAACGATACACAACACTTTGTTAAAGTGCAATGATTTAACCACTGATACTTTGCGTTTCACGTTGGAACATTTTACTTATATTTTTCTTTTGCTTAACCATCCTGTGGGTCTTGTAAAGTTATGCTTTTTATCCCATCATACACCATTGAACCACTAAACCATTTAACCTGTTGAGGTATTTTGATACGGTTGGATGATAGAATCTGAGAGCAACACAGCTTGACTTATCAGTAAATAAGGTGTTTATTGTTTTAGGAGTGATCTTAAAAGGATCGTTTGTTGCCAACTGCTTCTGTTATCGTGCCACGCTAGTATCGCTCTTGGGCCTAGGCAAGGAAACATCCAACGGAATTGCCATGGAAATGTCTAATATTTTTGATGTTCGGGGCTTTAAATTGACGAATCACTAGAAGGTAGCTAAGCAAGTGTTCGTATACCAATGAGGTATGCAACATAAAGCGCATATTTTACAGGACGACTTACAATTCGTCAAATCACGATCAGCAAAATGTAAGTTAAACATGACGCATTCAACTTCTCAGAGCTATAGTTGGATCGTCAACGGAGCTTAATACCAGGTCTTCTTCTGATGATACGTTATATGCGCAACGTGGCCTTCATATCCTTTTCTTTATTATTTCTAACTGCATTATTTACACTACACAAAATTGCTAGTAGTAACATCTGTTATTAACATATTAATTAATGATACATATAACACTGTTCTGACTGCATAGCGACTGAAGCGTCGTAGTAACTCAGGCGACATTATGAACGTGATGTGGAAAACGCCAGCCCTAGAACAAACACATAATTGTTTTGGGTCGGGATTTTACGCAATTCTTTTTTTGAGCGGTAGGAGAATTTTTGCATATTTGTCAAGATTCATCATAAACTCTTAGCTGTACCTCCACTTCACATTATGCAAGGTGCACTATCGCAGATTTTATTCAATATTAGCTCAGTTGCTTACTATATGTAGCCGCGTTGAGTCATCTCAAATCGAATCAAAGTAAAAAAGTAATCTAACTCTTCTTGTGTGTGGTTTGGTTAATCCTCAGCTTTTTAGAGGGTTATTGAGCGCAACTTTGACTTAAAAGAAAGTATTAAATGAATGACTTTAATTCATAGTGAATCGTTAATATAAGCAAGCAGCTAGAAGTGCGAGAGTATGGTATCCAAAGCGCCCAATTTATGCGCAATATTCAACCTTCATTAATGTTTCTAATTACTTGCTTTTTACTTGAAAACGTAATTAAATGCTACCTATATAAGCTTCGGATTTTAACATGTTAAATACCAATATGGTGGAGTTTAAACGCTTCCGTTAAATAAGGGCCTACTTTGTCGATCCGGAACTTAAAGCTTTTAGCAAACATTATAGACCTGTTCCTACTTCCAGAGCGAGTTGCTCCCTTGTATAAAGCTTTTTCATTAGCTCTAAACGACACAAACCAACTTCATGTTGTGGCGCTATGCCACATTCAGTTGGATCTGCTAAAATTTGACCGTAAAGTCACAATTGCTACTTTTAGTAACACATGCCAATGCTGCTCATCACTTAACTACCCTGCGTTCCCGTTCAATTAAGTGGATCTTAACCACAGTTATTTCACCATTTATTGCTTATCAACCAAGACTAATACATGTTTTCAAACCTTTGTACCTAAATAAAGTGGGTTGGTGTGTCGCACTGCCATGAATGCGGAATTTTGGCTGTGAATACTACGTCATTGGTTGTTTTAAACTGCTAATTAAAATAACCACTATCTCGCTATGTAGATAGTTGCCACATTTCCTTAGTTGTCCTTTTAAAATGGTCCCACTATTTCTCTACAAATCGAAAGACGGCTCCATCCGTTGGATTATGGTACTACATATAGGAGATTCAGGCAGTGCTCTCTAGAGAAAGACATCCGCTTTTAACTATTGTTATAATTCTCTTCAGGCCATTCACTGTCTAGTGGGTATGTGTGCTTATGAAAACTTCATTGACAGATTCTGAGCACAATCAGGCGTGTATGTAAAGTGTGTCTGAAGCCGTTTTACTGATTCACCATACATTTTGGGTTAATCTGTCTGGTCAAAAGAAGATAAAACATAAATTTTCAATTCTGACAAAGTGTGGATGCTTACCAAATGCGTCTGAACACCAGTGTAGCTTTCTTGTAACCTAGCTCAAAGGTATTTTCTGGTAATCAAACATTGTATAGAAATAGTGGATAGTATACAAAATATGATAAATTTCAGTTAATCACAAGACAGTTGCAAACTTATAGATTTACACATCACTTACATCACATTCGAGGAAATGCATATAAATTCCGTACGAATTCGGAGCGGTCAGTAAAGCGCTGCAGAACATGTTCGGCCCATAATCCCAAAGCTCAAGTTCGCCTCTTGATTCCTTTGGACGGGGCGGAAAACAGAGATTGTCGGTTTCTGTAAACAGTTAGCAAGAGAACAGTGGGTGTGAAACTGCGAAAAGAAAGAGCTATTGTTATTCGACAAAATGACTAATATTCCCACTCTTTTATTCTTAATGGAACAATACCAACACAACGAAAGTTTTGCTTACTTGCTGCAAATGTCATTCGAGAAATAATGAGAAAAAACACAATTAGGTGTAAAGTCATTTTCTTTCAGAAAGTGGCGATTTTGAATTGTTGGTACTTCCAGTGAGTACCGTATGTCTGCTATCTGTCCAACGTTCATCAACGTGCTTGAGGATACGACAAGTATTCTGTGAGAGGTTGATAAAACATTTGCCGCTCAGTCGGTTTTCCTCTGGTTGGTGCTCTACAATGTTATTGAAGTTTGCAGGTGTAAGGACACATCGGTTATGTGCATTGGTGCCAATCCATTGTCCACCCTCAATGAAATCGAAATCTGCTCATTTTCACACACATTTTAAAGCTACGCTGTACAACAAGATACTCTACGGAACAAACTTAATGCAATAGCAGGAAGGCACGATAATTTCCGTTTCATATTATCCATAGTCTGTCCTCTTAACGGACGTAGAAATTGATCCATGGTGGGAAATTCCGAAATAAACCTTTTGCATATTTTGGGGGTCAACTTTAAAAACTTATATTTAAAAGTAGCAAATGCAATTCTTATTTTACATAGCTCTTAATCACGGTACTTAGACACCGTTAGTCGGCTTATTTAGCTTCTCGGAATTCATCGGTCCCGCTATAAGACTAGATCTGGCGACCACGCTCTTGCAGGTCTTTGATTAATTACATACATTGAGAATCATGGCGGCTAGATCCAGCGGCGTAAGTACTAAACAAATGGAATCGCATTGACAATCTAGCCGTCCGATTCCGACTAGGTAGGAGTGCTCAACTTTCCATAATGTCAGTGGACCCCAGGAATCAAATTATGAATTTCTATCGGGATTATGTTGTACCAAGAGTGTATGCATGGCCGGTAAATGACGCATTTGTGTGGTCACATCAGATCGTTGAGCATTGGATTATTGAGAAAATATTTTGGTAAGAGTAAAATTGTCACTGCTGAACATTTTCAATAAAGTGAACAGCAAAGCATGATCAAGAGCAAAACTGATGTACTTAGGAATAGAAGTATAAAGGATCTTGGTTCACAACTTTTATGAAATCAGTGGGAGTCTAATAAAATATAAGCATAAACAATAATATATGTCGTATATGGTCTGATAGTTTACAGAATGCTTAAGATGCGGGGATGAAAGCAAAGAAAATTTAAGAACGTTTCGCAATTGATAAGTCTGAATGAGCGTCGCAGTGTTGACATCCTTAAGGAACTAATGTGGGGCCATGTATTGATCTTGATATGCCTGGATATTGTTATGCTCAGCTTACATTGGTACAAGTTAGTCGAACTGTGTTTATTGAAGATGCCTCTTTTACATTTGATTAACTTCGTAGACACAAACATTGCAAACTATTGGAAAATTGGATTCAGCGAATTTCGTTTAAAATGTTTATTCCAAAACCCACTTCCACTGTGCTCAGGCAGTGCATGATCAAAAGGCCCTCTGTCATTCGTAGTACTTTTGCCTTTGTGTATGCTTCATACACAGCTGAGCACATATGAGGGAGTGGAGATCTCACCTGTATGATACGTTTAGTACTAAGCATCAGCTGTCCGTGGTGCAGTTGAGCAAAAATGCATGTATCAGTAATCGGTGTTCCAGGTTGTCCCGAACACCCACTGCTGTCTTGTGTTAAATCTTCGATTGCTTGCATATGAGGATGTGCCGTGAGGTTCCTGCAGACACTACACTCAAAAAACTTGTAATAATTCTGGATTGCGAGTAGGAAAATCAGAAATTAACAAACCACGTTGGATGTTCAGGAAAAACGCAGCAAAGTCAGAGATAACTTCGTCCATGATGGCAGTTATATATTCATTAAAGCAAATTTGAGGAAACATTAAATGCGTTGCACTGCCTCCGAGCGAAAACAGGCTATGCATAGCACTCCAAATTGCCAAATACATTAGAAAGTTGATTTCACTGATAGGTTACTTGGCAGCACATGCAATTATGATAGTAGGGCGTTCCACACTTTGTTATGTTGAGAGCAACGTATATGGAACAATGGAAGAATGCTCTATTACATATAAACAAGCATTGTTCTGCAACTCCAGTGGGATGAAAAGTAATACGAAATTAAACTTTCATGATAAAATGAAGAGTTTTGTTGGACTCACAAAGACATATGTAGGATGGCGGAGACGTTCGCGTAGTAAATGGTCGGGAGTCTGTCAATCACAATGGTCGTGTATTTTAGCCCCCTGGATACAAGTACTAAAATGAAATGCAGGTGAGGCAACCCATCGTCAACACATTTTGACAATTCCTCAGCTTGGGGACAGATACGAGATAATTAGGGAGAGAATTCCAAGGCTGGCATACGCAAAGGAAACAGAAATTTATACGGGATTCAAGCCGGCTTTACTGTATTGTCAAGTTCAGAGGATGAGGTCTTATGTCAGTGTTGTGATTCAATGCCAGTAGCGGGCTGCAAATGTGGTTTGGGTTCTTCAGCATCTGATAAACCATAGTAAGTTCTTCCCACAAAAGCCGATATCGACCGCTGTATATTCTTTGAGATTTCAGTTTAAGCTTATAGGGTTGATGAAAGAGGCTCATGACGTTCTTGATTTCCATTTTTAAGGATTTTTGTAAGTAAGGGGATCCTGGTCCTGCCACAGGTGCCACTCATGAGTAGCATATTCCAAGTGCGGTTCCACGTAGGGGTTAAGCAACTGAAGAATATTGGGAGCTTAAACCTACGGAACACACTTTGAAGAAGGCCACAGTGCTGATTGTCGGTTTTTGACACCTTCTCTGCTTGTGTTGAGCAACCGAAATCTTCCTGTACCACTACACCCACGTCACGCGCCCGAGTGGCCTACTGTAAGATGTGGTCTCCAAGGATGTAAACGCTCAGCGGCTAGAGACGCGGATAGATCAACCTGGATGTAGCAGGTTCCGCGTTTACCACTCGTAAATGCAACCTAGGTCAATTTAGCGTAGCTTGTGATCTTCATTGTTACAAATCGCTCGCCGTATCATGATATCACTGGGAAAAAAGTATGAAATTTTAGGAAATAACTCTTTCCAGGTCGTCGATAAACACCAGTAACCAACGCACTTCCAGATTTGGACCCTGTGAGACGTTATATTCTAAGTCAATTGGTTTGCCGCCAGATCCCCTAACCTGTAATTGAAGCTTCCGTTGGTGAAGATAGTTGCCAAATAGACCAATAAGCTGATCTCTGAGTCCGTATCTCTGTAGCCTGTGAAGCAAGATGCATTATCTAGGCAGTCGATAGCTTTGGATAATTCCATATATTATGTCAGCTCCGGCCATATCATCAGGCAATTCCGCCTAACTACCTCGTGAAAATAGGAGGTTAATGTTGCATAACCGTTGTTGTCGGAAGCCGTTCTGCTCCGGTGCCGAGATGTTGCATTTTCCGTGTAGTCCATTAGAACCTCAGCGACGATCGCTTCCATCACTTGCGTGCATATGAAGGAGAGTCACTGAGGGATATTTTGCAAGGTCTGTACGGCTACAGCCTTTAAAATTTGGGATGATAATGCCGCGCTTCCACATAGTGGGGACTTGTTGTTCATCAAAGAACCTTTGGAAAAAAGGTGACAGTGGTTCAGCTAGCTTTTTTCCACAGTCTTCAGTGTCTTCGGGCGGATGTTGTCTGCTCCCGGAGAACTATGATCACACAGCCAGAGTAACTTCGTTAGCACAATTTTTGGGTTGAAAGTTACATGTGTAAACAATGGTTTCGGTAATGTGCATGACACTGTTGGACAGGTAGATGCTTCGATTTCGAAAATTGGGGTGTATTTTAGCCGCCTGGCAATAAGTGCTTCTTCGGCACATGTACTTTACTGCCTGTTGAGTAAAGTGCAGAAATGCCATGCTAGAATTTACAGAGATTGTTGATAGACC
This sequence comes from Dicrocoelium dendriticum, assembly GCA_944474145.2. NCBI lineage: Eukaryota > Metazoa > Platyhelminthes > Trematoda > Plagiorchiida > Dicrocoeliidae > Dicrocoelium > Dicrocoelium dendriticum. The sequence goes on from CALYDF020001885.1 coordinate 8,244, forward strand.
AACAAGTATTTTATTTTTTTTGCCAGGAATGTTTTGGTTAGGCATTGTTGATAAGTTACTTAGTCCTTACGGACAAGTACAGTGCAATGGTTGCGATGGTTCAGAAATTGTCCCAAGTCTTTATGCATTTACACCATAGTTAGCAGATGGTTACATAGGCTGTCATGGATACTGGATTCCGAGGGTAAACAGCAACTCAGCTTGGGTTCATCAGCACATCTTAAGCCACTAGCAGCTCTTCTCGTAATAACGAAGATTGGCAGTTTTAGGAATTTCATTCTAAATTTATAATGCGCGCATGATGTTCTCCTTCCCTTTTTAGACTTTCTCCAGCTCGGAATATCGTGCGCGAAGGGACCTTGCTTTCTTCAGGACTGCTGTGTACGAGTGGCGGATTTTTCACATACAAATGCACGCAGGCTAATAATTAAGGTGAGTAGAAGGACCAAGAGAAAATCACAAGTGCCAATTTTGAGGCCTACAGTTACTTCGAAAATCATTGTTCATATTGAGACAAATCATCTGTAACCAGTTAATGACGTGAATTGTCCCAGTTCGAATAAATTTCTAAGCTTACGCGGCAAATGTATACTTATGTCTGTTTCTTACTTAAATGGCAAATGTTTACTCCTCAAGCGGTACTTAGCGTTTTCGAAGTCATTTGTGGGAAATCGTGCTAATTTTGAAATTATTTGTTCACCGTATCTAAAAATTACTAGTGTAAAGTAAGAAATCTATGGCAATGGCACATCGTAATCAAATGAACAGCGTCGCATCCAGAGGAACAAAATATGCAATACAACAGTGTAGGAAAGCAGCATTAAGCACAGAATTGCCACGTAGAAAAATATTGCTAATTTACTTTTGAAATACTTTTGTTTCCTGTGAAATCTGTTATCGTTGCTCAAAAAACGGAAGGCTTTGAGATTTTGTTGCTTAAAGACGTCAATATCGGCAACAATACCGGTCTTTTCTGCCTAACTATATTTCGCAGGCTGCAGGCTAATTATCCGTGACCGGTAAAGATGAAAGCCATATACCTAGGTAGTATGACGTAGCATGTTTTTTAGAAAGCTACCTATTGCGTCGTTTCTATTACTTTCAAGTACAACAGAAATCAGACGAATGGATAAGATTTGCACAGGCTAGACGGCTGTTGCGGTTAGTATTAGGGTAATAATACCGTGATTTTGCGTTGTTTGACATGCAGAGATTAATGCTCCAAGGACCACCAAGGGCATGCTACCCTGTGATGTAGATAACCTGTTACCATCTATCTACAGAATAATCCACCTAGGAGGCATTTCCAGCTTCATCTCAGACATCTACATCCTCTCACACCAACACTTATCATGACACTATTTGCGCAAATTTGGGAATGGAACCGCGGCCATTCTCACTCCTTAAATACCCAGCATAAGTTAACTATATTCTTCCGTACTTGCGGCCACTTCTTCGTGTCACGAGATTAGCTTAGTGCCAAGACAACCACAAGGTGGACTTAATATCTTGACCCACTTTCACCAGTTATACTGGCCCCAGACTGTATGTCACTCCTATCCACACAAGTAATAGTATTAGGCTAATTCTCAATGATCCCGCATATTCACCGCTCCAGTATTCTGCGATTGAAATGACTCACAAAACAGCCACGCAAACTCAGAAAATATCAATCCTTGTATTCCTTCCGCAACGTTGGTTAAAGCTAGATCCAATATCAACAAATGTATTCCATAAGGGTTCTTGCAAATTTAAACGACCTGCAAGCAATCATCGTAATAGAAACGTGGTACTCCTCTGATACATTTGAGTTTTATCGAATGATCCTCAGTTGGAAGAATTTGGTAAAGAGCACTGCAAATGAAAATGCAGAGGACGGTTGGCATCCATAAATCAAACAGCTATAAATGATGGAAAAAATAAAAACAGCAGATGTCCCACATTCTCTTTGGTTATCCGTCTAAATAACATTTGTTTACAATATCTATGGATGCATTTAATAAAAGTCGAATACATCGGCCACAAGTGTTAATTTATTGGAGTTGCCTCACAAACAAAGGTTAATTGCACGCAGATAAAAGTTACCGAAGATAAATTATCCTATTTGAGTGAGAAGTAAGCAGGCGCGTGAGGAATATTCTTTCCGATAATTCTCATCGGGCGTGCACAATTATAAAGCAAAACTTTGAAGAGAATAAAGCCCGTAGAGGCTTGTACAGAGAGCCAACAACTCATCAACTGGACAGTATGGAAACTAAATCAATGGGTTTATCAATCAGGATGTTGCATTAGGAAGCAAGTGATCGAAGCAGGTCACATGTCACGTTCAAGGCCAAGACAATTTCAGAGCCTGTAGCAGTGTGCGGTGTTTGCACAGGTCGGGTTTAGGAACCTTGATTATAATGGATTCAGAAATGCTCAACAGATATTTCTTAAGCCGGTTATTGGGAGCATTCAGGTGTAGTGTAAACGACTTGAAACGACTGGTTCATCTATACTTGATGTCCAGTGTCGACCAAGCGTTTTAAAACGGAACTGTTGGTGAATTTTATCGTGCCTTTTCGCAGTGACACAGGACAAGGTTCATGGATTGTTTTGGACAAACACCTGGTCGTATGTCCAAGTTACCTAGCACCACAGGTGCAGTTGAACTGTTGTAAGACAACCGATTCCGACCAAACCGGGCGTTTATCCTATAAGCGCCTAAGTGTTGATAGTTTTGTTTCGGCATGTAGATTTAGATTGGCGGCTGAAAATACCTCAGCCACTGCTGTCGATGTTTTTCTATTCAACTGTTCGAACGCGACCTTAACTTTAAAGGAACTGTAAGAAATACGTCATTTTTGGGCATTGTAGCGATACATTTGATAGCCTCAAGCCATTTGGAGTGCTTTTTGATGAATGCTACAGGGTATTCATTTTCTCGCAGCGTGTTTAGCATGAGGTTTGTTTCGCTTTCCAGCGTTTTGTTACTGCAGATTGTTCTGGTACGATGGTATAAGCAGCGGACTAAATTGCTCTTGTATCTCAGGGGAACAAATATAAGAAAGTGATTGTACTGACCTACTTACGTCGCTTTGCGAAAAACACTCCGTTTGATCGTTCCATTTTCACGCTGATGCGATGGAATATCTAAGGACACCAAGAAGCCTTCTTGCTCAATTTAAATGGTTACATTTAATGATGTATGCACTCTGGTAAACTGATCTAACTGCGTTTGATAATCGGTGGAAGAGTCACAGACAATGAAATTGTCGTCCATTTAACGATAGTATAAATCAAATGAGGATATAAAGTGTTCATGTCTCCACTTTCAAGCTATGACCTGAAGATTCCCGCCAAAAGTGGGCCTCAGGGAGAACCCATTGCGACTACATCTATCTGTCCATAACATATTCCATTAAGCAGAAATTGTACGTTGATGGTGCAAGGCAAAATCAATTCTTTTAGTTTATTCACCGGAATTCCAACATTTATGTTTCTCTCAGTGAGGAAATCACAAATGAATGCTACAGTCTCTACCAGTGGCACGTTCGTGAAAATTGGTTCCACGTCAAACGAAAGCAATAACTGATACTGCACCTTTAGGTTTTCTATTCGGTTTAGAAAAATCAAATGTTCATTGACCGTATGAATCGACAATTCTACGCGAACCGATTCCAGCAACTCCGTTAGAAATATTTCGACAGAATGGAAAGCGGAAGTAGACATGTCTACTATTGATTGCATCGAAAGGTTTGTTTTGTGCAGATTTGTCAAATCATAGAGTCGCGGAGGATGTGAGCCACATCGGGTCCGCTGTGAGATGATTGCATTATCTATGTGCTTAGACATTTTTAATTCTTGCAAAATGTTAATGGTTTTTGGTTGCTCTTGCGAAGTGGTATAATTTTGCATTGAGTCTCGTCGGAATTTGTTGGTGTCACTCAGACTTGTTGTGAGTTTGGCAATATAATACTATATAACCATATATACAATCATATAATCATATAATCTATTTTTCTGTTCGGGAAGGGATTTGTTCTAGGTTGCCTCACGGCGTTTTTGCTAAGATGTTAAATGTTTGATAATTAAAGTTCCGATACTGATGGGCGATGTGTACTAAGGTGTTTCATCTACACCTTTGGTGCTAGGTAACTTGGACATACGACCAGGTGTTTGTCCAAAACAATCGATGAACATTGTCCTGTGTCACTGCGAAAAGGCACGATAAAATTCACCAACAGTTCCGTTTTAAAACGCTTGGTCGACACTGGACATCAAGTATAGATGAACCAGTCGTTTCAAGTCGTTTACACTACACCTGAATGCTCCCAATAACCGGCTTAAGAAATATCTGTTGAGCATTTCTGAATCCATTATAATCAAGGTTCCTAAACCCGACCTGTGCAAACACCGCACACTGCTACAGGCTCTGAAATTGTCTTGGCCTTGAACGTGACATGTGACCTGCTTCGATCACTTGCTTCCTAATGCAACATCCTGATTGATAAACCCATTGATTTAGTTTCCATACTGTCCAGTTGATGAGTTGTTGGCTCTCTGTACAAGCCTCTACGGGCTTTATTCTCTTCAAAGTTTTGCTTTATAATTGTGCACGCCCGATGAGAATTATCGGAAAGAATATTCCTCACGCGTCTGCTTAGTTCTTACTGAACCTACGCTGGTCTTCCTTGCAATCCTCATTTATACAAGCAGTCTTTATTTTTCCATAGATTTGGTGTTTGGACTCAGTGCATTAGTTTTAGGACTAGGTATTTTAGGACATTATATTTATGTTTCCACAGTTTATGACCTTCGCGCGTTGACGTTGTTAAGAACCTTAATGGTAACAACCACGAAATTATAAGCTTCAACTTCAATGCTAAAATGGCCACCAAAAATGTACCTCCTACCTATTGCATCATCCACTGTATTTACTGTTTAAACTTACATTAAATAATCTGGTCCGCTTATTAGAAATCTTCTTTCTTTCCAACCACAACAGTTCTATCATCAGGTTCAAGTAGATTTAAATATGCATTCTTCAAAATAAAAGCGATTCAGTCCCGTTCAATAGGATGCAGCCGAACTTACAACTAGTCAGAAATCCAGCAAACGGCTCACGCACTAAATATAGATGGCATATTTTACAATATCCTTTATGCGGCACTGATACATCGCTAAACTCAACTACTCTCAGGTGATGCGGAAACGACTTGAAGGGCAAACCGCGGGATAAATAACATGTAAAACAACATTGCTTTTCAAAATTATTCGTCGACGAACCAACTACAGATCTGCATTGATCAAATAACTAGTCAACGAGGAATGCCAACCATCCAAGACCTAGTCGTCGAGTGTGAATTGGTTGGCCAAATTATGTCACCATCATGATCCTGGTGACTGACCATATAAATACGCACCTTTTTATCTGCTTTCGCAATATCTACCAGGCAATTAATTGTACACAACCGCCCTTCTTTCTGAACGCCTTTGGCAACCCCACCCACAATAACAATGAGAAGCCCTGATTTGCCTCTGATCATTTTGCATACATTTACTTCTCAATAAAATCGAGTAGTTGTCCCAATCAATGGAAGACTTCGTTTATCCTCCCTCACAAATGGGACACCGCAAAACAGAAGATTGACAATCACAGACGAACGCATCTCACTCATATAATCTGGTGATTATAGGAGTACATACATCTGCAGAGATTTGTCTTACTACTGCACGTTTCAATTCGCCAGATTGATTGACAATTGCTTGATATTATGTGATGAAATTCTGCAATGGCTGGGGTTGATGGGCAAGTCCTAAAATGGTTTCCTTCACAATCCATTGTGCAAAATCTGCCAGATGCATTGATTGCAATATATATCAAAATCTATTGACTCAGGATAGGTAATATAAATTATATCCTTGGTTTTACAAGAAGGCGTTTGATCAAGATTTTCGCACACAACTATTGATGTCCATAGCTTATATCGGAGTCCAGTAATCGCTACTCGGTTGGTCATCTTCATACCTAAACGGCCGATCACAAATAGTGACATGAGATCATCGCTTTTCCACAAATCAAATAACCAGTAGAACTATACAAGGTAGTTGCACTATAGCATTAAGTTCCCTTCTCTAAATCAACGGCGTAAGTTTGCTTATCAACTATGGCGTGCCTTTTTATTTGCTGATGATATAATAATTGTCCGCAAGTACCGAATAGTCAAAAAAAATAATGTACCAATACTAACTCATTAAGAAATTTGTTCGCATGCTACGTAGTGCAATAAGTGGATGAGGAACTTCTTAGTTCCAACGTCAATTATCATGTGTCTAGGTTGTTTGATACCTAAAGGAGCTATCACACTGAGCGGTGAACGCATCTGTATACAACGGTCTATACGTGAACTTGCAAAATATTCTTGCACCTTCAACTAATCTAAAGATGGAGCACCATATAGAAGGAGACAGACAAACCGTAGCTAACATTTAAGACGCATGCAATCACATAAGGCTCTGAAATATTTAACATATTTACTTGTCCTATCCTGGAGTGTTGTAGCATAACCTTTACCAATGAGAAAATCAGGTATTCTCAGTAATCGGACAGAAGGTCGATATCAATCCTTCAACGGTGATTTACTAAACACCTCTTTGCAAAGCATTTATCATGAACTATCGAGAACGATGCAAGCAGCTCTGTGTCTATCCGCTTTAACTGCGAACATTAAAACGTAACCTAATGCTGCGGTATAATCTGATTCATGACAAAAGCTATTTCAATCTATCCGCATTAACATTTCAGCACAATTCCACACGAAACCTAATAACAAATACTTCACCCTGATTGTACGACGATGTGGGACACACTTGCTGTCTAACTTTTTCTTTTCAAATAGGCTCGTCTACGGAATCGGCTGTCAATCACAACCTAGTGGTATTCGATCATACAATTGTTTCGTAGAGAGTTGCGAAGCTACCACCATCTGCATATCATTATGTCGTTACAATCGTGGGGAAGAACACCTGACGATGTATTCAACGAAGGCGCAGATAACGTCTAATGTTTGTTACACCACCACTTGATGCAATGTAATTAGCCCTCTGACAATACAACAAATACGAAATGCAAATTGCCCACTATCATCAGCTAAGACAGAAACATATGGTGCAAATAGCCTGCCAGACATACTGAAAAACATAAAAAACATAACATAGAAGAACATAACCACTGACACCTTGCAGAGCTGACGTTGCAACCGTTTTCTCGCAACAACGGTTGTATAAAATACCTCCTCTCCCCACCGCCGTTCTTAATGTAGAACGGATATTTGTTACTATCTAATAGTACGATAGTAACTGCTCCGGTTTCAACAATAATCCGATTCCTTCTGCTCTTCCTCTACCGTCCATTGACATGTATTTCTATTTCAACAGCACTCTTTGGAATGGAACATTTTGCAACTTTTGGCACTGCTGTCCATCTATTTTCATTACATCAAGCTACTCTCCTGGCTGGCTCTACAACGATATTCTCGCTGCAGCTGTAATATGTTTTCTCTTCTCGTGGAAGTTTTAACCTTGTATTACTATTAGTCTGTGTCTCTTCCTAAGATAGGGAGCGGCTCCTGCTTATTAATTAATCCGGCTCCCAGCATCATGCTTTCCTGCCATCTACCTGACTTTTATGTTTCACTGTACAATTCCCACTTGGAGTGGAACACTTGGTATATTTTGGCGCTGCTGCCTATCTTTATCCGACTGCTGAAGGTGTTACAATCTTCATATCATGGGTGTCTAGCCCGTCGTAGTAACTCCTCTGGCCATTTTACATGCTTGAAGGATACGCTCCACCACTGGCGACTGACCGCTCAACCTACATCCCGGTCGCATATTCTACCATTTGCTATGCTCATTTGATTTCCTCAATACTCAAATGTTAACCGCGCCTGCTACCTCCGATTTCCACACAGGGCAAGTGATGCTTATGCTAGGACAATTCGGAATACATTTGTCTCTCACATTCAACGGATACCGTGCCTCGTACTTGCACGCAAACTAACAGATCTGCCACACAACATGTCTCGGTTCGCCAGTTGTTTTAACTACCAGAAAATTACCAAAACCTATTTATTCATACAGGAACATAGCCCAGTTAATTCTCCTTTGTAGTTTGCTCGTCTTGCTTTGCTTTTCCCTTATCTTCTATCCCATTATCTACGTGAAACATTTCTGAGGATATGTATACGCCACCCACCTGGCAACGGAATCATCACAGATCACCGAAATTGTCCGCACATCGCAATCCTGATATACTAAAGGAATCCGGAAAGCGAAGCTAATAAATACAAGTCATCTGAGTCGTCCGACTGCACCAGCTGCAATCACTCGATGTCGACGCCGAAGGCGCCAACCACCAAGCCAACGGAAACAGATAGGCGAAACGTAACCGCGGACAATCGGTCAGATGCAAACTTGTTAATGTCATGTCAGCAGTCGGCAGTGTTCTAAGAAGTGATGGGTTTTCGCCTGGAAAAACTTCTCTTTACGAAAGTTCACACGTGTCTGTTTAACAAATCTGTGATATGACGGATGTGACTGGCCACTTACTAAACTCACTGCCCGAACCACGCATTGGCGAATGGACTGACTCCACATTGCACAAGTTCTGTGCATATATCTGCTCTCATACGATTACGCCTACAAATTTATTCAGTAACACAGCAATACCTTTAAATCTTTCACACTGTTCCTTCCTGCTTTAAGAATCTGACACACACTGTGTTCACAACCTCATCGGACCAGTTCCCCTCCAAAATACTTCACTCCAATGATCTCTGTAATTCTTAACTTTACATCTCGCAATCTGCAAGCATAGACTACATTCAAAATTTGGGCTATGTGGGGTTGGTTAGTCAAACTACTGGCTGGCTTGCCGAACTACCACTTCGTGGCGTCAGCTGGGTGGTTCGGGATTATCCCGTTCCAGCTAAATGTTCGGCGGTAGTGTTCCAGGAGGTGGTGTGTTTTCGCCTGGGAAGAGTTCTCCCTTCAAATTGCACAAATGTCCGTATAACAACACTGCGACGTGGCGGATGTGATTCGCCAGTAAATAAAGTCACTGTCGCTTGTTTTACCTCGTTGGAGCGTTGCAATCCTTCAGCTTGACGCTGAAACATTGGATATATTGAACACCCGTTTGGCAGCCAGCCAAAGGAAAGGCATCGAAACCGATCAATCGGTATCCGTCTCTTTATGGGTGCGATTCCCTGAATTGGCCCTGCTGCTTTGCAGGTCAATTCTCTATGACCAAAGGTTCCGGTTGGGGCCCCCTAAGCCAAACCCTTCCTCGACATGAACAACCGGGAAGCTGTATGCCCACACAACACATGAAATGATGGATCTACAACGTTTCTCGCTCTCTGATCTCTCGCAATTTGGCCGGGTGCTGGAGGCCGAGCATGCTAAACTACGCTCTACCGCACCGCAAACTATGTTCTTCCTTCCACCTTTATTCAACCCATTTGTGCTTGGCAATCTGCTTTCAATTTTGAGTCACCAAATAATAACCGTACCTTTGCCCTCCTCAATGAACCCCACAAAACCGATCGCACACATTTCTATTCAAACAAAAAGTATTCTTTGTACTCCGGCCGCGCTTCAAGCTAGCTAGTTCAATGTTCCATCGCTCATGCAGGTTGGTTCTCAAGCTCTTGTGTTAACCGTGTTAACCATCTTACATGACGCCTGCTGCCTAAATTAAACCCGTTTACAATACTCCAACACAATGCTGCAGTTCCTCTCACCATCCCCAAATTCCAGTTGCACAATCACCTTGCGCTTAACTGGTGATGCGACAGTGGCAGACTCAGATTGTGCTGGCGTAGGGGTTTCGTTAAGCGCCGGTGCTGACGTAACGCTCATTGACTTGTTCCCCGTCAGCAATCGACGTTGTGCAGTCCGCTTGAAAAGCTCAGTGCAATCTCCTAGGCAATGGGCCAGTAGGCGCTGTGTATTACTTTGACGGCGTACGCTCCAAACGACGAATCTAAAGACGAGTTCTACTGCCAACTCACTGACCTCCTCCACAAAAGCGCCGCACGGACATCGTGATACTCGCCTTTGACCTGAATGCGCAAGTCGGTAGACTAGAGGTCCATGAGGAGGGACTTGGGGGTCAACAAAGCCACAGTAATCGCAGGATGGACAACGGCTATAGACTGCTACAACTGTTTACTGATCACGGCTTGTTGCTTTTCAGTACCATTTTCCGACGTTTTTGGCGCCAACGGCCCATCTGGCTACCTCGGGCTTCTGGACAACGTTGTACCCAAATTTATCACACCGCTGTATTTACCGTTAGCTAGGCTGCATAACAAACTGCAATTCAACATAAAATAGTTACCTGACTTCGGATCACGCGCGCGTGTGTGCAAAATTCGGTTTGCGCTTTGGAGGCGCCCAACATCGTCGCCGGAAACGGTTTGACACAGACGAATTCGCCGCTCCAAATGTTCGCTGCGCATCTCGGAACACATTGGTCATCAAACTATGTTCCCTATCCTCCGATGTTGAGACACACTGGGTACAGCTCGAGAGCGCCTTCCTAAAGTCCGTACCCTGGTATGTCGATTCACTAGCCGAGCTGCTAGTCATTGGATCTCCGTACGGTCATTCAAATTAATGGAAAGCAGTCAAACAATTCCCACCGGAGTTGCGTACAACGCACCAGGCAAAAGCAATGGTGCGGAGCCCAGGCAGCTTCTCAAGAAGAATCGCGAGCTTTGGTGGACACAGCGCGTCGTTGAGATAGAGCGGGCTACCTCATGAAGAAAACTCCTCAAACTCTTCGAAATTATTCGTTCCACAAGAGGCAGAAGACAAACAGTGAGTGATGTTTTGCGTAGAAATGACGGTGAACTAATTCACAGTCTTCACAGTGGTTTGGTACGATGGGCAGAGCACCTTGAAGATCAATTCAACTGGACAGCAGTGCAACGGAGTCTAGATTTTGGAGTCTCAAGTGCTTCTTGGTGCCTGGATGTTTCTCCACCGACGGACGCTTAGTTTTTCAATGAGCTTCGCTTAATAAAGCGTTACAAGTCACCAGGCCCAGAAGAACGTCCTCCTGCTCGCATTAATTATGGAGTTCCTGTTCTCACTGGCGAATTTGCATAACTCTTCCATAAAATTTGGACTACTGAAACCATTCCATCCGACTGGAATTTAGCGCATGTTGAAATTATTAAGAAAAATGGAGACCGGACCCTTTGCTCCAACCATTGTGGCATCAGTCTCATTTGTGTCGCATAAACATGCTCGCTGCCCTACTTTTACGGAGGATCATTTGCGCACTGAAATAACACCTGCGTAAACAAAAGTTGAATTTCGCCCGGGTCGCGGTTGAATCGATCACAACTTTACGATTTGCAAGATACTTGAACAACGCCATACGCTCAGGCGACCAACTACAGTCATATGCTTGGATATTCGATCCTCTTTTGGCTCTGCTGACAGAATGGCTCTTTTGGACTGTTTGTTGAAGAGGGCAGTACCTGAGAAGTAGAGCAGCATTCCCCATGCTACTTAGCATTAAACCTCGGATGGCGTGCAAGCATACGGAGAAATTTCTCCCCCGTTTCGTATCACTAGCTGTGTTGGACATGGTTGCCCAGCCTCCTCATTCTTGTTCAAGTTCGCCAAGGACGAGATACTGTATGCTTCCATGGATAATTCTGAGTTCTGTGGTGTTGAAATTCTCCCTTGCGACCGACTTCGGAATTAGATTACGCAGTTTATATCGCGGTGATTTGCGGGTCCTCCCAAGTCACCCTACATATTCAGCTCAGAATGGAGATGCCCGCCGCCCAATTTGGGTTGAGCATTGTTCCTACCCAATGTATACTTTTATTACAGGACTGGCGAAACGCATGTCCTTCTCTCACTCTTTCGAGACGTCCGTTGGAAGTGGCCGATAAATTCGTTTGTCTGGAGACTTGTCCTAATATTGTCGGTTTGACAGATGAGATCTCTCTACATGTCTCCAAGGCTAGAGTCGCTTTCGCTAAACTACATGACCTGTGGCTTCGTCGTGATCAAAACCACGCTCTCAAGGGACGAGTCCATAATGCTACGGTATGAGCGATTCTGCTGTACGGATGTGAGACTTGGCCTGTTCGCAAAAGCGAGGTTCAGCTATCTGTTCAGCTAGCTGTATTCTATCACCGCTGCCTGAAAAGTATTGCTTGTTTGCGACGGCAGAATCACATCAGTAAATGAGGAAATCCGTCGGCGAGCCTTCAGATCTAAGCAACTCCGCCGATCGATTGATAGCATCATCTAAATGCGAAATGATTTGCTGGCTTAGCCATGTGCTACACATGTGTACCCAGCGGCTACCAACACTATCCATAGTTGCGAGCACAGGTGTGGCTTAGAAGCGTCGAAATGGTGGCAATGTGAAATTTGGATCCAATGTATTAAGGTGCCGAAGTTGAAGCTGGTTGTTGTCATGCGATTCCGAATCTCGGGTTGAGGTCTACAGGATCCCGGGAACACTTGCTTGCAAACACTGGACGATGTGGCCAAGGACCTTATATAATGGCGCATTTCCTGTGAGATCCTCTGTTGTAACAGTTGTCTTTCCTTTCTCACAAACCATTTGCTTCTTATGTATCGTGGAACTCGGCCGTGTATTTGGTAATTGGAATAGTGTTGGATATATATATATATATATATATGCATATATATAGTATCATATTGACCACATCTGTATGAATTCTGCCCTGGGTCCTGTATACTATCATGTACAACATTGCACCCTTCGGATCACGCCCAAAATGTGTGCCACGCTTTGTGGAAAATGACAGTTACTTATTTGTTTACTTATCTGTGCCAAATATTGTCACCGATTCTCACTTGCTGAGAACAATTCCTATGATCTTTATTACTAATTTTATTATTATTATGGATAATGAAACGACGATCATATGAACCAGCAACCTGGAACCTGTATGTGCTACTGGTATTGTGCCCCTTTGGACCTACCACACATTCTGTTCCCGAAAGTAACCAGTCTGCTCAGACAAGCGCTGGAAATTCGGCATAGGGACACCGGCTACCGGCCGTGTCATACTGCAAACCAATGGTAACTCTTTTCGTCAAAATAGTGAGTTAAATAGGTGCACAGTTAGAACGCTCCAACTCTTCATCCTAGCTTGACCACCGTCAATCTAACGCGCTATTGGTAATGTCTAGCATAAACACTCTCTTCCCTGTCTGCCTTCCGTTAACTCCAGTGTGCTAGCCTGCTCTGGAGGATGCTCGCAATGCACCCTTGTCCCAAATATACGCATGCATATTGCCTTGTGCTTAAACGCGTAGGCTAATTTCTTAAAACCAATAAGTTTGTCACGAGATGGTGTATTCAAGCATTCATGCATTTAAAGACTGGGTTCATGTGCGTGTTAGCTGGAATGAAAAAAAGGTGCTTCTAATCTCTCAACAAATAAAAGTTTTAGCCTTGTGCTCTAAGTTGCTTTTAAATTGGTATAGGAAAAATTCGCTTATGAAACCATGGTGGAGGCAGGCCAAGAATTCGGGGGTTGAAAACGGGGGAAAATAAGTGAAGTCGAAACGGGACAATGAGGATGAAAAATACAATAGTAAGACGAGAAGGATTGAGCAGTAGCATTCTTAATCCATTCCACCCTGCTCGAGGTATCAGATAGTTGGCCGTTTATTAGCGACAGCGACGGCCACAGCATCAGGTAAATGTCCGAGGAAAGTTTCGTAGTATTGCGAGGGTAGGATAATACAAGATGACTTCAGGCTATACAATAGAATGAACAGGTTTCCTAACCAAATTCCTTTGGTTAAATACCTAAACGCACTAAAGCTCGTGTGACAGTGAACTGCAAGGGGTTCGTGTTAAGCAATATGTAGCCAACCTTACTCCAACCCCAAACTGGAGTAGCAGAAGGCTGGGTTTGTTTCGCATCTAACCATTGACCAATTTGGTATAAGTGGATCTGAGGGTGCAAAATCCTCCATCTCGCATAGCTCAATAGATCGCTTAGACAATAAAACCATCGCACCAGGTTAACTTTGAGCCTAATTGCAATTACCAGGCAAAATTGAATGCATTCGCGCAAAGTGCTCTTCATCGGGCGTTGGAATGTGTTTTTGCAGTACTCCACCTGCATACGTGTGAGCGTCCCAGTGAGGCACTACACTAGTTGCGATTAACTTCGCTCGCTAATGGACTAACATTGCAGCACTCAATGAGGCAGGGATCGCTGACTGAGGCAAGCTGTATGATGCAGGGGCTGAATACAGGTTCCACGGAGTGGGAAACGCTGCCACAGCACCACGTGAACATGGGGTCGGATTTGCAATATACGACCGCCCATATATTAAGATGGTGGAAGTGGCAAATGGCAACAGCCCACGACTGATGTATCGCCGCGTACGAATCAGACGTTAAATTTGCTACTTATCAAATTGTTTTGTCCCACTCTGTGTTATGCCAATGACACTGGGATCACTTTAACACGGAGCTATCCACCGTGATGCGGTCTTTCATGACGAGAGCCTGTATAATCCTACTCGGTTATTACAACGCTTGCGTTAAGCGTGATGCAGCAGTGTGGACAGATATCATATGTCCTTAGGGTATTGACTCAGCCCACACGAACGGGGTACGGAGGATCTTACTGTGTGCCACTCACAGTCTGACGGTCACGAATACCGGTTTGTACCAGGTGCAAATTTTATAGCTACTTGGACGTACCCACGGATTTTTCACGCTGATCCTCTTGACTGCTCAGTGTACACCAACATGATTTGCACATGACACGTGTACTTGCGTGGTGCTGAGCATTGCACTGATCGAAATTTTGTGTAGGAAAAGTTGTGCATATTTTTTTTAAATCTCTATATTGATGCTCTGCTGTTATCGGAGAAAATTTAACCTCTTTTGCCTATATACTGCTGAGAAGAAAATGGAGATAGATGGTGATTGATAACAGCCTCGGCGCTGTCGACTTCAACAACTCAGTGGGCGACGATTGGTGCCGCATTCATGAGCAGTTAGCGGCAGCGCATATTAATGTCGGCGAAAAATGCAGTATTCACTGCAAATGTGAATGACATTGCTGAACGCAATGAGAGTCCTTTTTGTGAACTAACTCGTTGCTTGATTCCAGAGAGGAGTCGTAGTACGAACGAATGATATACGAAGAAGGCAGAGTTGCTGAAATTCTGCATCGAACGACACTAACGTGAAGTATTATTTAATTCCTTGAATGTGGTGTACGGACCTACCTTGCAGATACTGAAAACGCTGATCGGTACCTCTTCAGGCACTGCCTACGCCAAGACTGCAGTCATAATGAACAGCTGAGCAACGTACTTCGACTGTCTCTTAGAAAGCCGTTTCCGGGGTTGATTGGGCTCTGTTGCGACACCGCAACAAAAGTGGTAAATATGTGTCTTGCGGACAACCCGATATTAGATGAGACAGAAGGCGCTTTCTAGGTTGTAAAGTGACATGTGTTCCGGCGCTGACAGGATCCCTCCTAAAGTATTGCTACATAGCAGATCCGCTTTGATGTATACGTTGCACCACTTGGTAGAAGGCGTAGGGATTAAAGAAGAATTTCGAGCAGAGTTGAAGTTTACACCTGTAAATGAGCGAAGATTTCAAGCAATGTTGCACGAATTATTGTGGCATCAACCTGCAGAGTTGTGTGGGTAAGTTGATCGCTGAATCCTGCTCAACCTCGTCGTCTTCCATATCTTTGTACCTAGGCGACAGAATAGCAATATGGATTCCGTTCGGGCCGCAGCACCATATATATGGTTTTCGAAGCGCGTCAGTCGCATGAAACACGGGCGTTGTACTCGCTCTTTGTTCACTTCAACAAGGCATTTAACACAGTGAACCGCGAGGCAATGTGGCGAATCTTAGGTAATCGTGGTTGTCCTATTAGATTTGGAAATGTTATTGCATGTCTGCACTGTGTATACCGGCAAGTGTGTGCTTCTGTAGACAAACATCCGATGAATTTTGTGCTGTTTGTACAGTGTATCAACGCTGTAGTCGCTTTAGCCAATTTTAATATTTCCGCAGCTGATTTGCTTTACCGGATTTATGATGCTATCCCTGATTATATTTTCCGTGAACAGCACCCTATTGGTGGTGGGTTGCTGAACAGCTCTAGCTGCCATACGGCCGCATTTTATCTCGGCCGTCACTTCACTTCCTATCGTCATTCCAGTTCTCCACACTCATACTTGTGTGTGCTCTCATTCGAAGCATTTCGAGCAGAGCTACTCAGTGCTTTCAGTTGCCAAGCTCTAACTTTTGTACATCATCCTGCTACCCCGTTCCTAGTTCCGAAACATCATTAGTCGAGTTAGGTTTGTAAAATCACTTCATTCCCGAGGTTTTCGATAATAATTTTGGTTTCATTCGCTAAAAGAAAATGAGAGCTCTCAAATGACCGTGTAACCATTACTACAGGCAGCAACATAACAAAGTTATGGGACATGTTGCCTTCTTCACCAACCAAACATCTCGTCCCGGAGATTTAGGGGCTTGGCAACGCCCCGCTAGCATCAATATGTAACGCTATCCCACCAATTCATGCCACGCACTCGTGTGATTGTGTGCGCAGCTGAAACTGTGTATTTGTGCGCGATCGAAAGGGTGATGGTTGGCGGCATCCGCTTTCCGATTTGCCTGTCACTGTGGCCAGCCGTTGGACGCGTATGCATACAGAAGCACCATGGATGCCTTGCACTTAAACACACAAAGCT
>CALYDF020001886.1:0-28171 GCA_944474145.2 Dicrocoelium dendriticum
TTTCCACTAAATTGCTGAATGTAGGCTAAATTCTGAGTGTTTGGTTCTATGCGGCACATAATTGTGTACCATATAACTCGGTTTGCAATCAGTTTTATCTGCTAAGAGTAGCTTTGAAATGCTTGTTAGCTATAGTAATGCGAAATACCATAGATAGGACGAAGAAAAACCAGGAACCAGTGGCAGAGGGCAATGCTATTGCAACCAAAACGAGAAGTGACGAACAAACAAGAAGCACTAGCGGCCTGCACTGAAAACAGAGTTACTTTATCACCTAAATTGCAAAACTGCATCATTGTTTTTGAGGAAGAGGTTACATCACTGAAAGTCGAACTGCTACGTTTTGGCGCAAAATACGATGAAGTCTTGGCTTTCTGCGATTAAGTAAGGATGTGAAATTAGACACAATATACAAACCTTACGCTATATCCTTAGTCACAACTAAGACCCATTAACGTCGTAGGTAACACACCTGAGTTAACATAAATAATTCAAAATTGTTTTGCTCGTTGTATGCAAGATGAGCGGCTCCAACTGTCTATTTTTCAGATTCCAAAGGAAGGTGACCATCAGATCATTTCCCTTTCTCCTCAAATCCCAGGATGAGGCAATGGCTGAACATTTTCCACAAAACAAACGGCTAATTGCAGCACGAAGTGCCGTTAAGAACATTCTGAGCAGCTGCGATCAATCGGCACTACAAAGTCGGTTTTCACATTAGCCAACGCACTCAGACACTCATAATTCTCGCACCGACACCAATCGTATTGACAACGAGGTGGACTTTAACAGATCGCCAACACCGTCCCATCTAAAGGTACTCACAAGCATTGTGTCCACCTACCCACTTACGAGTTATTATAACACAATAATATTCAGCTGGTCTAGCCAGAAGAGACTGAACACAGCCACAGTTTAAGTAGTTTTACAAACCCCGAAGTATGTAGTGCCGTATCATGTGATTCTTCCACAAGCAACCATATCGTAACCTAGGTATCACCACATCAGCAATCAATTACAAAGTGTCTAACTAAGAATATTTGATATTTGAGTGAACTACCCCATTCCAAATTCCTCAGCAGTTATCTCAGTTCAGAAATAAGAACATATGACATCACAGAGCCCCGTAATCCTAGATTGCTCCATGAAAATGTTCAACAACGGATAATAGCTAAACAACCTCCATCATTACATAAAAACCCTTATTTACTCCGCTGTGGAAAACTGTACGCTGTTGCTATCCTGGGTATTATGTTGGAAATGCTTCGGTGATCAAAAGTAACCAGCCGACCAACCGCCCACTATCACAATTGATTTCCTACAGAGCTCTCAGACAAGAAGATGGCAATATCCCTACTTGAATAAACAAACACATTATCACAGATCTGGAAATACATAAGGGAACATGCGCACAAATACCAACACTACCAAACAATTGCAGCCTACGTTTCTAGCCTGCACCCACTCGCAAGTGTCCATTATGGAACAGTCTCACCCTTGCGGAGCGACTCAATTTTAGACCAGAATCCGCCCACACCAATATGGTCTCCACATCCGACCATGATCTACGTTCCCCAGCATTTCCTTCGCTGGGACCAAGATATCGTAACGCGCAACATGACCCGTTTTTCCAGATGTCATACCACCCCCGTATATGAAGACAGAGGGTGTGAAATAACACAATTGGTTCATAATCTAGCCATCTTTACTTATGAATTTGTAATTATAAATATGCGCTCGATATTATCATTACTGAATATCCTCACCAATTCCATATTCCATAAAACTCCACATTGTTTTTATCACCGAAACATGGCGCACATCAGCTGTGTATAACCTTTTATGGATATTCTATAAAATCATTTGGTTACGAAGGATCGTTTGCACAAACGCGGTGGCAGTTCGCGTTTGCCCACAGATGGTGCTTAGAGGAGGAATGCTGCGCTGTACTTTGGGAAGTTTGTTAGCATAACTGTAAAGTAGCTTATAAATGCAACGGAACTCTCCCGCCAAATCTTGTTCACGTTTCAATTACTCTTTGCCTTCCAGTTTGAAATATTGATTTTGCCCAGTTACGTAAAAAGTCCAATTTCTAACATTTATCATTAGATTGTCATACTTTTAATTTAAATCTGCCAGATCCATACTTTTCCACGTCTAGCTCCTCAGGAATTACTACTCTTTTTAGCTAAGGATCTTACTTTATGACAAGTGTGGTACAAACTTTTTGAATTGACTGACGAATGTTTGTCACGGGAGGAGTGATGAGCTAGAAACAAGCAATCAGTGGTCTTATGGAGGATGCTAGGTCTTGTAATTTGTTGTTATGCAGGCCTCTTTGATTTAACTGTTGCACTATTCAGCCTAGCATGTGTAGCGGAAAAGAGATGTTACATTTCCATTGCGCCAAATTGCCTACATACTGAGCCTGTCATGCATAATATTCTAATTGGTGAAGAGTTTCAAAATGACCGCTTGTTTGCTGTTTTGCAGGGGACGTTACGTACTAGAGCGGCGATTGATTCTTGCAGCTTGGCTTTTAACCGCTCGCCAGTTGAGGCCGGCATAATTTCCAATAATTCGAACGTAGGTGTTCGGCTGAGACATAAAGGTATTCAATATAGAAAGCACTCGGTGGCTCATTTTTCATACTCGAGATGGGAGGTCAATTTACGAGGGAAACTACATAAATGTCGCCAATTCTATGCTGCAGGCGGCATAACCTTTTGTCTAATACTTGAAGCTCTGTGTTGTAAGAAACCTGCAGGTGTAAAGCACAGCAGAAGTACAAAATCACTCAACTTTTTGTACTATGTGATACTCTCCGTAGGACGGACACACCGGTGTAGCGGCTTCCCACTGCGTGATTTCCTCAGCCAGTCAAGTTCCAGTTTAATTTAGCATGACCTTAGATCTCGTGGTTTAGTAAGAGTAAATCTCAGCTAATGTGTTTCCTAAGCGCTGAGCATTCGTATTGCTACAAAATTTTGCATTTAAAGTTAAAAGTGTATCTGGTGGTGCGAATGTCCAGTTTGAGTTGCTACCGACCGTTACAAATTCGGAAAATGATCGCCTTTGGTGAGCTGCTGACATTTAAATATGAGCTGCTGCATATTGACAAGTGGAATGATCACAAGCTGAAGTTCCGGTTTCATTAAGTATTGCGAAAATCGCTGCTGCTTTGATAGTTGATTTTGCCACACACTTACTGTTTGGCAAATTAGACTTACCGGAGTCACTGTTAGAAGCATGTGATTTTGCTTTCTCTTGGTCAAGAAGTTGAGCGTCTTTATTCGGTAATATGACGGAAGCTAACAAAGCAACATACGCTATGTTTCAATGGCAATTTCTGCCATATGTCTACATGGGAACACACATGTTACTGCCTTGCGACCACACTTTGTACTTTGATCATGAGGGCAGTCGTAGGATTGATTTGCTGATCACGATTTACAGTGTAAGCACCTAATTATAATAGCGCCAATCCCCCAAATCATGGCCATGAGCTCTACTATGATTAGTTGTTGGAAGATAAGGTACACCTTAATTAAAAAGCGACTTTTATTGCTTCGAAGGTGGCCGTCATCAAAGTGATGATTTTCCTTGGCACTCGCTCCATGGGAAGTGGGAGAAATTCCCGATGTCGCACGAGTCAGTCCAAAGCCAGGTGGATGACATACGAGTCGATTGGATATAGCTTGCTTATTGCAGCGTCTCCGGTTTTGTCCGCGTTTCTTCATAGTAGACCGAGTTTGGATTTCGTAAGTGAAAAACCATGCTGGCTCGCTTAGCTTGGTCGCCTATAATTATAAATGGAATCCTACTATTTTCGGGCGTCCAGCAATCTAGCTTTTATGTAGTTGGCGTTAGAAACAGGAACACTGGCGTATACGATCTTCCACGGATCCTTCGCTGGTATAGAATTAAACGGTTCGTGATAGAGTTAGAGCTGAATCTTTGTTGGATTGATGGCCGCATGCCTGGAAATTGTAGTGAATTGTTTATCACATCAGATGTAGCCACTGAATTTTCTATTGGTGCTTGGGCCGCGGCAACGTAGGTTCATTTAATTACGACTAAATTGGTAGCCGAAGTCTCCACGTGTAAGGTTTTCTCCATAAAAAAGATGCACCGTAGCAAGTGCAAGTATGGTTGTATGTCCGGTTTTGGATTTTAGTCGTCCGTAGATCTTTGCAATTTTACAATTACCTGTGGTTCGGCCTCTATGTTCAGCTGTGGAGTCACAGGCCCCGAGCCCGGCCGCGATCAACTCCGAACAGCAGCATTTACTAAGCTTCCGTCCCTTGCTGTTCACCAAAATTGTTATGAAACGCACAAATGTGACGGTTATACAATCAGTAAAAAAACAACAATGCTTGTTTTATTGTTCGCCGCTCCCATTAAATTCGATCAAACACAATTAGCGCGACCATATCTGCAGCAGCCAGAACAACCTGTCCCAATCAAATCATTTGACCACAAAGACAAAATCTGCTCGACCTACTCTCACTACGATTTGTCATGGGTATAACTTCGTTTGTAGTCATGTTTAGTTTTCGATTTTGGCTGATGCATATCTCATATGTTTGTAGGTGGAAACTATTATTTTTCCATAAGCTGGAGCTATTAAAATTTAACGCGTGCTGACATTTGACACATAACCAGTTAAACATAGCATTAGACTTGGATGTTGTTTACAATTGTGTGGGTAATAAACCAAAGGCGAATATTCAGAACTACCGTGTTTAAGGTAAGTTCATGGTAAGAATTCCAGAATGCCTATTAGTTAATGGAACGGGATCACCAAACATTAGGTAGCAAGGAAAGTAACCGTTTCTTGTCTAAGGATCACTGTAGTGGAAGCTACACTGGATCATTCCACAGCTAACAAGCCTTTTTCATGTTCCCCGATGTACGCAGTCCTCTGCAGAGACGATTACTTAAACGACGTGAGATTTGCCGTTGTGGTAACATGTCTTTCATTCCTTAACACCCAAATCGTTTTTCACATTGGTTGGTATCCGTGAAAGCCGGATTCTTGAGGTGCAAACCGGGTTTCGACAAACTCGGAGCTATATTATTCACCCTTGCGCATCCTCGTACATCAGTGGTTGGAATATCGCTATACTTAATAGCGACCCACCGAACTCGTGTTCCTCAACAACAAAGGTGTTTTCTATGCAGTTGATTGATCTGCCGTTTGGGACAGTCTACTCGGGAAAGGTGTTCCCGAGGAACATATAAATATTAACCGAGCATTATACGCGTGTAGCTCAGACAGAGTGAGGGCTTACGGCAGGCTGTCACCGCTCATTGAACATAATAGCATTCAGTGCTGGAAGACAACGATGCCCGCTGTTACTTTTCCTCTTCGAACTCGCTACTGACGAATTCATGGAGATTACGTTAATTTTCCTTTTCACTCAAAAACGTTATGCTTGGAAGGGTTAAGCTGCAGCTTTTTAACGTTTTTTACGTCTAATAACGCATTCATATCACAAATCGTGTATAAAATTAAATTTTGCTGATTAAGCAAAGAATAAACGTCCCTGGGTTTGCAGTAGACTGTGAAGATACCTTTCTTGGAATGGGATTGCAGTTGTAATTCATGGCGAACGGAATTTACTATGCATGCCTCAAAATAACGAAAACGTTGATGTTAGCCACATGCATGAAACTTGCTCATTAGGTATGTACACTTTAATGTGTGCTAATTTTTAGGTTTGTGAAACCCTGCCTGCTTAAAGTGTAATTATTTCTCCACTGACACTAAATAAGACCGAGGTACAATAGAGTAAAACTGCGATACGTCAAATATAAAATAAATTTCTATTTACCAAACTAAACATTGCGCAGAATGTTGCCAGCGGTCATAAAACGACAAATTAGTATGTAAGCATGCTAACCAAATTTGACAAAATGCGCCTTTATTTTCCCACGATGCTAATGTTTTTCATTTTGTTAGCTTGTACCTATATCGTGGCAGATCCCTAGGGAGCAATCGTCAGTTTCTATGTCAAAGTTTTCACCCTCTCATTGCCATCATACGATAGCACAACGAACTTATTGTTTTCTTCATTACGATGCACAGAGAAAATGGTAAAATGAAAACAATGCTACATAATTGAAATAGTCTGTTAACACAAATAAAGCACTACGATGACAATGGTGTAGGGATAAAATTTAACTAAGTGTTGTTTCGACACATTCTATGCCAATCCTGCAAGGTGGTACAAAGTAGATTGGAAGTTTATGAGAAACGCAACATTATTCAGAATGCAACTGCAACAAAGACTTGGTTACAAGGATCAGTGTTAATCCTTTTGCGACTATTTTGATTTTACGAAGTTTAATTTTTCCGAGGTAAGCAGTACCTAACGTTTTCCGCATGCAGAGAGGCTTACCAAAGGTTGATCAATTGATGATCCTGCTTCCTACCCTCTGGTATATTAAAAATTATGCTTTCAAAGTTGACGATCTCACCTTTCATGTAGTGTAGTTAGCAATTGAATTAGGGATTTGAAATAAAACCTGGTTACTACACCTAATTAACAAAGTTAAAATATTTTGTCTGCAATCGCATAAGTCCCCAGTGTATAACCAACGCATATAAGGAATAAATATAATATTTATGTAAGAACAAATATAGATATAAAAACTGTCATATAAGGCGCTGCTGATCCGTTCAGGTTCAGAACACAAAATATTACATCACGAAATTTACTAGCCTATAGGGTCCATCGCAATGAGACTGAACTTTAACGTGGTCAGATGGTTTGTGTGCCTCAATGAACCATTTAGCCATTACGGGTACTTTTTTCCACATTCAGAGCAACTCATACCAGATTGGTCAATTATTACCGGCCAGACAAACACTGTCACCCGGCCCTCCAGGTTGGGGGGGTGGAGATTGGGTGTCGCCTTACTTCATAAATTGGGCTGTCTGTAGTCCATTGCCAAAATCACGCTGCCTTGCGGTAAGGTTTCTTAACCTACGGATTTGGTTGAGAACACTAATCTTTCTCTTGTCTAGACCTGGGTAACCTGACGGTATTCTGCCCAAGCAATGCAACATGACGTTTCCTTCTAACAATTTCTTGATGCTATGGACTTCACAGCGGATAATGAACGGCTCCTTATATGCTGCATCTAGCAGGGTGGATATGGGTTTGGATGTTAATGCTCAGGCGTTCCCGTATTATTATTATTCTTTTTCGCTTCTTCATCCTTAGGGTTCCGCTCCAAATCCACTTTTATACCCCCATTTTCAATCCCCTAAATCTTGGCGCTTCCCCATCTTGCTTCAATCTTCGCTATTCTTCTAGTTTCAACTCGCACACAATCACAGCTTATCGCTCCAGTTCAGTCGACAAGTCTATGTTCACCTAAGCGGAAAATTCAGTTCACCCGTATCCCTTTTGAGTCCTCTAATCTTGCTAAAAATGGCATGCCTAAGGTATGCACTTATCTGCAGATTGGCCAACAGGCGGCATTTGCCTGAAAACTTCAGACCTTGGCGATGCATTTTTGCTGATTATCGGAAACGCAACTACATGATTGGAAATACTAGCTTAACCTGCGATCCATCATATGCGACACTAGCGGTACGTTCTCATTGCGCCTGTTTGGCGGTGATCAGCTTCAAAGGTTGGTCAACCTAGTGACGGCGTTGTTTTGAGTCACTAGAATGAAGCTGCTCTGATGGACTGAATCCCAGTCAACAGTCAGATGTGCGCCGTTAGTTTAGCTGGCTTGTTCCATACTTCGAAACCTCGCATGGACAAACATTGCCTGTTTTTCATTGCTGCTTATGCCCCCACAAACTGCAGCCATGATTCGGTGAAGGATGATTTCTATCATCATCTTAACGATAGTTTTCGTTACAGGAACATATATAGTGTTGCGGTTGCTGGTGATCGGAATGCCTAAGTCGACAAATGTTTTTCTGAAGTGCTTCATCCGGACGGTCAACATTGTATAGGCTCCGTTAATGATGACGGGGAGCAGTTACTACACCTGTGTGAAAAGGTTCGTCTCTTTCTAAATGGCACTTACTTTCGACGCAGCACCAACAGAAGAGTGACTAGGCGCACACGAGCCTCAGACCAGTCAAGGAAGTGAATGCCATAGGGATTATTTACCGTTGGTGAGCCTACGTCTAAAACTGTCGCTAGGCTTGGAGCACGAGCTTGGTCTTCGATCACCCTCTTCTGTGTGCCGAACATTGTGTGCACTTCGGCGGAAGTCCACAACGTCGCTCTGAATATATTATCACCAGCCAACTGGCAAAGTTAGATGTTCGGAATGAGTATCAATATACGCTGGCATCCGGGTTGAGTTTGCGCTCACTGAACACCGTCGAAGAACTCCGGTTGCATCTTCGCCAAAGGTTATTATCAGCAGGCATGTCTTCATGTGGCAAATTAAATTTCCAGCCCAGACATTGGGCCTCTACAAAGTCTATGGAAGTTATGAATGCTCGCCGACGTATTACGGCTGGAAGCAAAAGCAACAAGGCTTACAAAATTCGCAGATAAAACTGCGTGCTAGCTTGAAAAGAGACCGTGAAGTCCGGTGCTCTCATAGTGCATTAGAAATGGAAATAGTTGTTGCCGTTGGTAAACATCGTAAGTTATTCCGGATGATACGACAAACAGGCAGCGGGGATCTGGTGTTAGCAAGACAATGAATGACGAGAACGTACAGTCGATCGACGGCTTTGGGTGGAACATATTCCAAAGCAATGTAAGCAAACTGCATTATCGCTTTCCTTCTACGCACTGAGTGCATTTCTACATGCGCCGCCTCCTTAGATCCGATCTCATGCGCAGAAGTTTAAGGTGTGAACAGATTACTGAAATTGTATAAGGCTGTAGGAGAAGATAGAATTTCCACAGCACACTTCGAAATCGGGACACCTGCTCTTGTAGTCGATTTGCAAGAGTTCCTAGTGAAATTTTCCAACAGAAATCTGTTCCGACAGACTGCAGCAATCATATATGGATCAATATGTTTCATTAAATTGCTTGCCCCTGTCGTCCTCCACAGACTGACTGGCGCTCTTGAATACCCCATCCGCGAAACACAATCAGGGTTTTGTCTATGTCGGAGCTGCATCGAGCATATCATCTCTTCGCGTCAATTGTTGAAGCAACAATATGTTTAGTAGCGACCCACTATTGTCACGTCTCATCACCACAATATGACGTCGATTCAGTGAATCTATGTGCCCTTTAGGGTTGTATGCTGAGAAAAAAGATGCCTGGTAAATAAGTAAACTTTACCAGGGCGCTGTAAGCGCATATTTCGGACATTGTGAGGGTTTATGGTGAACGGTCGCCGCCCTTCATTATCACCAGCGGTGTGAGATAAGGTTGTCTGCTATCACCTTTCCTATTTAACCTCGCTATCGACGAAGTCATGGAAACAACGTTCGCTAAACACGACCTAGCAACTATGCAGCCACTTCCTATTGAGCGACTTCTTGAATTTGAGTATGTGGACGATATCGACCTAATGTTGGGCTGCGCCTAAACTTAGCAAGTAGCGCTGAACCCATTATCACTAGCTGTTTTTCGTTTTGGGCTGTGCTTTGCTCCATCGAACTGTACAGTACTTCTCCAGGATTGTCAGAAACTTACAGTAGCGCTGCCACTTGATAGTGATCAGCTAGAAGTTGTTTAGAAATCCAGGTACCTGGGCAGCTATAGTAGCGCTCTTGGGATCAAATATAGGAATACGACCCGTAAAGCAAAAGCGCGAAAAGTTTTGCCAATCTTTGCCACCTGTGGCGCAGAAGCGGTATCCCTATCGCTCTGGATGGACGAATTTAGAATACAGCAGTCCGTTCAACCCACTGGTGCGGTTGGTAATCTTGGCCCATCTGGTCAACAAACATAAAGGGGCTTGTCACCTTAGACCATCGCTGCCTTCGCAGCTTAGCCCATGTCTGGTGAAAGCACCGCGTGAGCAATCCGTGTGTTCGGCGTGGCGTAATTCATGCATGAAAAGCTAGTGAACCGCTCAGCACAACGGTCCGATGGCTGGACCAAGTGTTGCGGATGACAACACACCGACTCCCGCGACGTGCAATGTTTGCGCACCGGAGGGCGCGGTTGTGGGATGAGTATGGGGGACCAAGCGATGACTTGCTGAGTGGAATAAAAACCACTTCGAAACAGCGTCGGTTGATACATCCCGTCTACCTTGCTTGGGTCCTAAGGAAGATGAACACGTTTGGTTAGACAGACTTGCTGATATGGCGAATAGCCGATTCCAGTGGCTTTTTTGTTGTGAGTTCTTTGTCCATCCCCATCCCTATTATACTCCCCTCCAATTACGATCGCACACCAAATGCATAATATACTATGTAACATTATATGAATATAAATAAAATGACCATAAACAACGTTTTAAATTGTTTACAGATTAAGCCTACACGACTTGTTCCCGTAGGTTGTTCCAAAAATTTACCGCTCGCCGTTCGAAGCACAGGGGTAGGGGTAATCTTTTATATCCGGCACGGCAAACGTGTACCGTTGCCCGTGTGTGTTGCATGGCTTTCGCAAATGAAGCAACGGCTCATCATGGGGAAGTCACCGAGATGTAATATACAGTAGGTCATGATGAGATCGACTAGTAACCGACGATGAGACAAGGTGTACAGTCCATTTCTCGCACTGGTCTTCGTAGTATAATTCCCGTAAATCTTTATTGAGCCCTTTAGCGCCATGTTATACCTGTGCCTCTTCTGTGCCTCGCCTTGGGTGATTTGGCAGTGGGCAGGGGAGCCCTACTACAGTGTTGGCCTCAGGATGGAAGAGACTAGGCGAGTGGCGACCTCATGGGACCAAGTACAGAAAATGCGTTTGATCACCCATAGCATACGTAGTCCGTTACAAGCTATTCCGCACGTTTTGTAAAAGAACTTCAAATCGCAGCGTGAGATTACACCTACGTCCTTCACAGAAGGCTTGGGATGTAGCGGTTGGCCATCAATAGTGTAAATTCGGCCATCACCACTTATTTTCATGCACATAAAAACCGTCTTGGATGGTATGATCTGGAGGCGGAATTCTGCCGACTACATGGAGAGGCGGTTGAGGTCGTGTTCAAGTTGGCTTCAATCGTCCGGGGTGCTAATTTCCCTCCAAATCTTCCTGTCCTCTGCAAAAGGGAGAACAAAGCGACCGAAGAAGCTGAGGTAGATTGTTGATGTGGATTAATAACAGAGTAGGCTATAGCACCCTGTCTTACGGTAATTCACAAGTAGAGATATACCAGGCAGTTAAATGGTCATCGATCTGTGCATTTCACTTCCGCCCAACCAGAAAGTCCTGGATTTAATAACGCAGTGACACACCAATATTGCACATTCTCAGATTGTGAAGAAGGACCTCAATGTTTACCTTGTTAAACGTTTTTCTGAGTTGATGTAAGTAACGTCGACAGACTTCCCAAGGTTTGTTGCCTGAAACCATTCAAGCATTGTCACCAGAATGTTGCTAATGAAGAACAGGCAAGCATAAAAACGTGCTCCGCGGTCGTCCATGGACATTTTTAATGAGCAGCTATATTAGAATCCTTTTCACGATTTTCTTGGCAACCATTGCCAGAATATGTGCCAAACGAAATGGTCTTTAGTTGTCCAGTTTGTTGGGGTCACCAACGTATTTTATCGGCTTAACCATGAGCATTTCCATTCGCTTGTCAATGGAATTTCGGGTAGCGACTCTTTGAGCAAGTCTGTCACAGCGGGTGATATGATAGCCGACACGGACTACAGAATGGGTGGGTTGGGTCTGTCAGGTCCAGCATGTTTGGTACGTTAAGGATATTGAATAGTTGACGGACTTTTCAAAAGCGCAAACCAAACTGTCGAATTCGGTAAGCGCATTATACGTCAAACGTAATACAGATACCTGTTCATTTGCCAACACGGAAGCGAAGCGCATCACAAAGGCGGTCGCACGCTCTATGCTAGAGGTTAGAGGCTGTCCGTCAGAGCACACTAGCACTAGCAGATCACCTGTTGGCTAAGGGCACCGCTACACGTAAGTAAATACAATTTTCGAAGCTGTCTTTGCACCAGTTGCGAGCTGCAGTTCGAAATGCCGGCATTTGCTTGCTTTTGCACAATTGCAAATATTTCGCTGTTCCTTATACTCCTCGTAATTATTGGAAGAGCTGGAGGGGAGGATTTTCTCCCCCAGTTAGCGCCGCCGTCCCATCTTACCATACTCATTGTTGAATCAATGCGGCTTGACTAATCCAATTTCAGACACTTAAATGGTACAAACTGCGAACACACTAATATCCGTCGTTCTTTAATAACAGCCCAACAGTCATTCACAGATGCAGTTTGCGGCACAGACCAATTTGCTCGTCTCGCGGCTTGTGTTAGACCGTCAAAGTTAGTTTTCTAGTAGTTGTAAGCTGGCTCCAGCGGACCTAAAATCTGTAAACCTCCGACGGACTTCGTACACAAAGGTGTTTCTCATTAGTCTACTTTGCTGATCATCATTGTTTAAAGATGGTGAATTTGCTTCAATTTTAACGTGTCCTCCCCAACGTCGAGGAGTCTGCCAAATGTGCTCTGTAAAGCTCGATGTCATGGTCATATCGAATCTGGTAAATTGCATCACTGGACTCTGGTACATGGAATATTAAGCGGTCAAAACCTCTCTGGTCGACCATACTTGAACTGGCAGGAAGAGACTTTTCTCGCGCTTTTATTGTCAGCGGCTGAATTCTTTTCATTTTTCTGCCTTTTCATTCTTTGCACATTCCAAACGGCCTTTAGTACACAAATCATCACATATCTATGCCTGCAGAATATAACACAAATAAAAGATTGGTGTCAAATGTAGCTAGGCTGCTAGTAACTGCGGTAATTCGTGTAGGTGAGTTTGCACGGAAGGAGCAGCAAAGTTTATTTGAATACGGTGGGGGGGCTTCGGGCAAGCTTTTTGGGTCAAACAGACGGAGCTGTGCTCAACGGAATGATTCACCCCGCAAGGCGGATTGCGAGTTTGCTCTGCCTTTGGATGTTTCTCCTTTCGGCGATATGTACACAAAATTTGAACCAAATCATGAAGAACTTCACGAAAACGCCGTAAATGCTCAATCGACAACCCAATGCATGGACTATGGAATTTAAGGTGAGACATACGTGCGTACATTTGCTCGACTTCCGACGACCTTGGAACATGAACCACAAGGTGGTTGTGTCGGCCTTATGAAAAAAGCTGAAACCAAGATAGCGGCTAATTGTAAGGCACAAAGAAATATTAAGATCTCCGAAGCTACACAGAGATAACACAAATAATCATGGTCGAAAAATCCAGAAACAGTAATGAAACAAATTGCCATTATAATTCCCATGAACTAGTTCTAAAGCACAGCGAAATCCAATGAGAAATAAAATTATTAACACAACCAGGATAAATCTACGGATGGTCGCTAACCGCAGTTTCTAACCTGGATCATTGGAACTTGGCTGAGCTATGAGACTAATGCAATCAAAATAATTCTACTCGACATGTCAGTTCTCCGGAACGGCAAATAGTTAGGATGTGATTAATTAGCACAAACTAAACCTACACTGTGAATTCATAGACGATGCCTAAAAGCTTCAATGATGTCCTTTCGCGAAACCTGCGGTTGAAGGGTGACGATGTATTCTTTGTTTCCGTGGTTGACCGACCGCTGAAATCCACTCCGGCAATATACCAGAAAGTAATATCGGCTTTTCGAATTGCGATATATCAGAAACAGCGCCATATCCACAATACAGAAGATTTCAACATCCATGATCTTGAAACTATATTAAGCAATCTATGATTATCTGACGGGGATTACATTTACCCAACTCCGGCTCAGATATGTCGCCATACTTATTAGGTTTAGAACAACGAACAGCCGTTGATGTTACACCTAGCGCTTACAGGCGAAAGGCCGCGGGTTTATCAACTAGATGTTTATAGTCCATTGTGCAGAACTGATCATGTGCCTTTAATATGTGATCATAGTTGCCACGTCAAATAATCCGATGTAGAAACCGAAAGCGTGTAATCTGGGATTTAATAGCACATGCTGTACGCTAAGTACGCCAGTTATATATTTATGAGTGAGCGCACTGCAGACAAAGCCTAGGGAAACTTTCATGTAAACCATCTAGTCAATGGTCACGAAAAAATTAATCGTTCAGAATACATGTTGATAATCAAAACTCGAAAATATATGACTCTAAGAGATCAGGCATTAGGTTTACAAAAACAATCACAGCACAAAATGTTGGTTATTGTACTTAATTCAGCTCAACTACTGTGTGCAGTTGGTTTGTCAGAACCTAGTCCAACTGCAGTAGCTGGCAAGCAAATAGTTTGGAAACTTAACTTAGTTTACGGAAACGTCGATGGAATTCATAAGGTGCTAGCTGAATTGCCGCTAGGTACGGTGGGTAAGTAGAGACATAGAGCAAGAAAGGCACTCAATGCCCAACCGGCCCAATACTCCTTGCAAACAAAAGAATAAAATTTGTAATGTTATTCCTGTTTGCATTGCACCATCATCAGGTATAATTAGCTCCACATTCAGTGCAGAAATAGACAGAAATTGCTGATAAATTTCCTCCAAATACTATTACTTAGGCAGGTGTAGGTTGCAGTCATGCATCTACCCGACTTAGTAGATAGATAATTTCAGGGTTGTCTAGAAATTACATGGTTAACTCAAAATAGTAGCAAAGTATGATGTACCCTATTCACAAGGTAATACGTCGAACTGTGTTTGCTTGTTACCGCCCCAGTATATCTACTCTGTTCGCCACTGCAGACTTGTGACGGGCTTTCTAGAATGCTGATGTTGGTGCGACATAGCAAACCTTTTCGTCAAAATCAATAATGTATCACGAACCTTCCGATAGCACGAGATAGCTGAATCGAAGGAGACTACCATGAGACAAGAATTTATCTTGATACAATATCGATTTACTTCAATTATAAGGAGATAAATAGTGGAAGCTGCTCACTTGCAAACGAACAACAAATAATAAGCACCTGAGAGAAGATGAGCCTTTTAAATTTGTAAGATAATAAGGCATGCCGAAAATAGAAAACATATGGCTGCGTTGAGACAAATGTAATAAACTCCAAAGAAGTTTATGTGTTGTTTTCCGTTATTTTTCACATGTAGTGTAGGCCGGTAAGGACAATGATTTTTGACATAAGAAATCTTCAGCACTCAAATGTCTTAATTTTGATAGACAACCGTAAAAGCTGATGCTTGGTCAACTTGATAGTCTCAATTGTTTGGGTGTCTGGTTATGGGTGCTTCAGGCACATTGCCTTCTGTCCACTTTCTAGTTGTTTTGTGCCATTAGCCCAGCATTTGCTTAAAAATCTACTCTCCATTCCGCTTACTCAGGCAACAACCTGTTCTACAAAATAACTACGAATAAGTAAAAGTCGCATTAATGAGATCACTTATAACAATACTCGTAGCAGAGATGTTTATGCAGGAATTGGTGGGGATTCTACTCACATTCAATAATCTGCAGCTTTTGATGTGATATTTTCAAGACAAATTTATGATCATAAAATAGAGACAAGTGGCAGTCGCACAGCAGCTATTTAAAACCTCATAAAAGGAAGCACGTTTAATGAGACTGCAGTATGAAAGACAGTTCACTTTTCTGGACATATTAGTGAGCACAACGATTGAATGGAGGCTGCAAACATCGGGTTACAGCAAAACACGTACCTAAGGATCAAATTATCAACTTGTACAGCAACCACCCGAAACGCCACAAAGCAAGCTATTTGCGGATACTAGTTTGTATATTGCAAACACATTGCAGTAATTAGGCAGACAAAGGCCAATAAGAAAAACGCTTGTTTAATTGTTTCCAAATCCACCGGTGCCCGTGAGGCTTCATCCAGAATCACATGAATCACAACGCAAATATAAAGTTTACACAACCACAACAAAATGTCTTATATAAGGTACTTTTTAACAATTGCAGAAAGGAAAACATTAGCAACAAGGAGAAAAGAGTACAGTGTGGCGCGAAAACAGCAGGATGTAAGAGGAAGAACACATCCTTGTGCTGAAACAATAGAGCAAAAGGAGTTCCTGGAAGCGCGCTTAAAAACAAAGGGCTAAAATAATATGATCATCGACTTCCACTCAATATGCTAGTCACACCGACGGAAAGTACGTGGGAGGAATGTCAAGACGCCACTGGGACAAGTACAACTTTGACGATTACTTCAGCTGTGGAAAAATTGGTAAAGAGCAGAGAAGGCATATCGACGCCTTAAGATTCATAATTCACCTACACATTATTCAAGAACCAACGATTCACCCATCAAGATTACCCGTGATATCAGTAAAGTGATCCTGCCACCATGCAAGTTAGTAAAACGTTTGCGAGCAAATTTCCAAGCCTAGAAACAAAATAATAAATAACATATTGTACATTCAAAAGCTTTCAGTCGATTGTATAATGGTTTACTATTTAAAACATGAGGCATTTTAAAAACGAAGCTATATTATTAAGATTGGTAAGTAACTAACTCCGCGAGCGACAATTGGAAATCAGCATCCGAAAATATTTGTTCAATCCGATCAATTGGAGTATGGTGTAGCAAAAAGTTCAGCATTTGTTCTCCGCATGGTCGACACAGAACGCACTGCCGTGCCATGTGGACAAGTGCGGTCTTGTCATCGACAAGCAAAGATCTACAGGCTGGGATGGCAAGATGTGAACACAAATTCCCAGAAAGATTGCTACAGTCTGCATTTAAGGACGAATTCCGTCATTCTGCACTGTCCAAATATACGCAACATGTTGAAACTACAGTCTAGTGCTTTTCCTGGCATGTGGACGACTAGCTGATTTGGAAGCTGGTTGTGATGAATCTCAATTATCAATATCAAAATCCCCTACTCATGAGTACAGCAAAATATCTCCGCCCTAACAGTTCCTAAATGCTGTGTCGTACATAGCTACTGTTAGGGGACGTCATGTCTTTCAGGGCCAACCCTGTCCTCTACAACATAGGTAACTTGCATAGCATTAGAGGAGAAGAAGCGCCATATCACAGTTGGCTTGTACATCATGACGGTCCGAAACTGTCCCCCGTGGCCGAGTGGCATCAGCTTCTGAATGGCGGTGCAAGCTGCTGGTGCTCATGCTTTCGAATCCTGGTGGATCCAATAGATGAACATTACTGCCGATGCACCACAGACTAAAACTGCAGTCTATTGCGATTCATGGGCTTGTGGACGACCTAAATTGGAAGCTGGCTGTGATGATTCTCATTTATCAATACTCAATATATTGGGCATCTGCAGTTACGATGAAGTAATCAAGCTTGGAAAAGCGCGACTTTTTCTTTAGTTTACAGGTTGGGATAGCCCAAATTGCGAGTAACAAAAATTCACAAATCTTTGCGCCCCTTTACATTTCAAGAAATACTGATGTAACGCAGATTATTCAGTGGGTGCTTCCGGAGAATACGTGGGAATCTGCCATATGTCTGGAAAATGCTGAACTTTATCGGTTTCTTATGCGGCTACATTTTGAAAGTTAGTAGAAACACCAAGCCTTGAGAAAATAGCATGGATTTTGGTCAAAATCCCAGGCGTCCAGATTCTTGATAAAAGTACTTCCTGCTTCTTGTCTGCTAACTTTGAAAAAACCTATCCATCTCAGTGGTCTGCGCTTTCAATTTATACATTTGCAAAAAACTTTTGGCGATCAACCAGGTCTCATTATACTAATGTCTTTCACTAATATATCCTTACACTAATTTTAGGTATACTCAACGTTATCACGCGTAAATCTACTCAGACTGGTGAACAATTCTATTTTTATTTGCCATAACCATGGATATAAAATGATTATTTCTAGATTTTACACGTGCATTGCCGCATTTTTCCTCAGGAAATTGGCTTTTCTTATCAAATGCGAACTGAATTCACATGATTTCACTACTATCAAACAAGAAATATATTAGTTACTGTTGGGAAACCTCGAACAAATGGGATCCCACACAGCACCATGAATGCTAACCAATGAATAGAAAACCGCGAAGAATGTGCAAAGATTTGTAACGCATTAAAACGGTTTCATGACCAGTCCCGCATTATATTCAAATAGAGGAGTTTATCAGGAAAAACAAAAAACGGGACAGAAATGAAATTATTTGGGGTTTCCTGTTGACCCACCAGCATATTCACATTAACGCTGAGGTGGGCTTTCTTGCCACAACGTTGGAAGAAAACAATGAATATATAGCTTGATTGGAGTTATTTCTTCCACTGACTGAAACGGGCTGTCACAAAATTTATGGGATGGTTTGTTGTTAAGGCGTTTTATGAATAGCATTAACTATAGAGCAAAATTGAGGTGATCATGTAGGACGTTCCATGTTCACGTTACCCGCAGTAGGTAGAAAGCTTGTTTATATTTAAGTAAATAAGTAAAGAAATAAATTTTATATTCCTCGACGATGGAAGAAGCCGTTCTTTTCGGTAAAGTTTGACATTCTTAAAACGATGGGCTCTAAGTTTCTTATTTTGTCTGAGATGTAACAGTTCGCGTGTTGGTCGATTTGGGTTTGTGAGTATTTAATAAACTAATATGTGCACGCCTTGCTGACGTCGATATTGGCAGCAGAAGGATCCCTGAGTTTGTAGTCTGTGTTGGTATGGTAGGTGGCATTCGATAAACGAGCTTTGAAAAATATTGGTGGCCTCCCAACGTGATGCCACGCATTGTCACTGACCATGGGAGTACACTACGTGATGCTTAATGGTTTTCTACCTTCCGCCTTAATCCGGACCGCTCCTGGTCAAATAGGTGCAAATCCACCAACTCCCACATACGATTGGCCTTGGACGCGAGTGTCAAATAACACAAGAATTGTCTTAAAGCCTCGAACACTGCATGTGGCAGGCCCCAAGCAGATCCTAATAAAACGCTGCAATCGACCTCTCCATTCGTACTTGTTCCACACTGCTTTGTGAGTCAGACTGTTGAGCAAAATGCTCCGGGTGAAGCCTCGCGAGTGAATCTCCATATACGTCAGTGCCTTGGGTGTCAGACTATTGAGTGGAAGGCTAGGGATAGGGTACCTCGAATAAAAACCCTTCCAGTATGGGCAGCCGGAGAGTATCATCTGCCCTCACAACCGCGTCGCCAGCAGTTCTTCTCCTCTACCGTTCCCACTATGTGCTGCCTCGTCTATTGCTCAAGGGACTGCCACTGACCTCGCAACTGAAGCTAACAAAGCAAAATCCTCATTTCTCGTTTCATTTGACGTACACACACTATGTCAAATACGGAAGCCTAACCCATATTGCTGCACATGACTCGATCCCAGCTATTCCCCGGTCCAATCAGACTGTTCCACTGCCCAGTCAATCATCAGTGAATTAAGCGTTAATGAACTGTATAACAGTCATTGAGGGACATATGTTGACTCTTGACTCTTGATCTCGTTTCAATACTACCTGGTCAAATCCACCATCTAGCCTTTTATCCACCTACTTGGTCAGGTCATATCAACTGGCAACGGAATTGGCAACTGTAATGCCAATTTCAGCAGACGATTTCCTTGCGATTCTTCAACAACAGCAGACGCAGTTCGAAGCCGCTCAACTCCGTCTACTCGATACTCTGACTCGTAACCTCTCGATGAATTCCAAGGACAAGGCGCCGCATGATGAACAAACCAATTTGGAGTCGATTGTGTTTACTATTCAGATTTTCCAACATGATGTTTCACCTGGTGTTACATTTGAGTCCTGGTTCAAACACTATGAGGACATATTTCGGGTTGAGTTCTGAGCCAAGTAGGATGCATGGTGAGCACGAACAGTGCTTCGTAAGTTGGGGGCCACGGAACACGACCGTTTTGTAAATTACAATTTGCCAAATCCCACGAGATTTTTCGTTCGATGACAGGCTGAAGTGTCTCACTCTTCAGCACACGCTATCACTGGCTAGAACTTGTCAGACACACTTCGTTTCAGATCGGTCAACGGGCAGTGCTAACTCTTATTATCCACTCCCTTAGTATTGGTGTGTGATGTGTCTCTGAAACACATGTAAAGATAACTGCGGCGTGAATGGTCGACTTTCTGGTTCCGACTTCGCTGACAACAACTACACTCTCCACGTTTGCACGCTTTGCTGAGTGTAAATAACCGAGCCGTGGTGCCTAAAGGCGCCTGTGGAACCTGCAATAAGATGGTACAAAAAGAATTTTCTATGGAAATTGCTTAACGTATTTCAATGCGAAATGCTAGCAAATCACACTAAGCGAGTGCAGACTGATCAGAAACAGGCCTGGCTCATTTCGGTTCTGTACAAAGTGTAGTACTGTCCCACAAGTAAAGATCGTAATTGCAGTGTCCCAGAAGTATGAAAGGCTAACAGACGTAATTGAGAACATGCTTGGCACTAAAATAGCTTCGGTAGAAACAAGCATAGCAGAATGTCTGACACAGACCCCTCCACCTAACTCCACTGCAAGTCAATGCCGAACGCCGCACTAATAAATTTGCTCCTGCAAACACTGCCAATAATCCAAAGCGCCCAACCGTACTCGACCACCTCACTTCCAACCGATTTACAGCAACTTCCCACAAAGCCACTTCTTCAAACGAGACTTCGGTGAAACCCAGGAAACATGCAAATACCAGTAGAAGCTGGGCCGTTGTTGCATCAAAGTGCACTTCAAAATCAGCCGCTGCTGTTTCTATTACCACACTCAACCAATGTGGAAGGCAAGGCCGTCGGGATGCCCAGGAAATGGCTAGGGCTCCAAACTGCGGTCCATACTCCCAGTAAATACACTCATAAAAAATTGGATGTTCTATTTGTAACGTGTACCAACGTTATTGAGTCAAGATCGAATTCTTTGAAGGGGAAGCCGGTGGATGACCTGGAGCAATGGAATGCCATAAGTAACGTCCTTGATATTCTGACCAAACCCACGAATTTGACGAGGATCACCAGCCACCAGAATTCCAAGCCATTGGACGAAGTGCGGCTTCTTCTGATTGTGCTAATCGCTGTCGATGTGGTGGAAGCAGCGCTGCTTCCGACTACCCATATCCAGAACGAAATCGGTATGGCATGTCTCTTTCCAGCCGTGCCCTAGGATGAGCGCAAGCGAGCGAGGCAAAGCTTAGAAGAGTTCCGGCTAAACACCGCAGCCAAAACCGCTTTTGTCCACGGTTTCCCCCAGTCTCACGAGAACGATGAATGCGAAGCAAAGACACACGACCAAGAGCAGTGGCGCTACCTTCATGAGACCCTACTCTTGAATGAGGTTGTTATTACTTCTCTATTGAGTCTGCAAGGATCACAAAGCTATAAAGGGTGCGGCCCAAGGATAATTAAGGTTGTGCTAAAAACTAGGCAGATGACTCTTACGCAACAACACTTACGCACAACCTACGCAACTGACATTCACTGCCGAACAGACTGCCAACCAAGCTCTGGTTCAAAGCGGCGAGCGAAACTGTCATCCGGATAAAAGCATCACCACAGCAAGCAAACGAAGTAGTGATTTTCTCCGGAATTCACACCGGAAGCTGGTCTGAAGGAAGTGATGACCTTCCTGTGCAATCTTGCATCCACTGCAGTTCTAATGAAGTCAAGAACACTTTCTAGCATGAAGTGAACGCCCTACTACGCAGTGCTACTAGTTCAGATATTATAGTACTTGGAGGGGATATGAAGGCACAAGTAGGGCGTCTGAGCTCTTCAGAAGCTCAGCTGGGTGGTAAGTATGGACTTAACTCCGAACCGACTGACAACGGCAAGCGTCTGCTGCAACTGTGTGCGAAACACCAGTTGTTTCTCACTAGCACTGCTTTTAGACAGAGTGGGCGCCGAAGTGCCACTTGGCGTCCACCTGTAGCTGGCCAGCGATGGACCCATACTGACCACATTGCCATAAGTTACAGGTGGCGCGGTTCCATTCTGGATTGCCGCTCGTACTGGAGTACCTGAGTCGACTCTGATCATGCCTTGGTGCGCTGTCGTTTCTCCATGAACTTTACCGGAAGGCGCACAAAGCGTCTCCCCCGATTGGCAACGGAGAAATTGTCTCAGCCGACGGTCAGGCAAGCCTATCAAGAAGCACCGCATAGCGAACTCTCGCTGTCTTGTCCTAATGACACTGAACTTCAGTGGAATAGGATCTCGGCCACTATGCACGACGCAAGAGCATCTGTTTATGGCACTATCAGTCGTCACCGCACCAGTCACTGGATATCCGAGAGGTCCGTGAACCTGTTGGAATCTAGAAGACCCCTCCCGACTGGCTCTGAGCACAATGTGACCAGACGGGCTATTAGGCGCGAACTAAAGCGGAGCCTACGTGCTGACAAGGAAGCTTGGTGGACCAGTAGGGCTCAAGAAATGGAGGAGGCAGGAGCAGTAGGCAATTACCGCAAGCTCATCCAGCTAATCCGCACCACTGTTCCCGGGAAACCAGGCGTCAGTGAGACAATCAGAGACAGCGCTGGTGCGCTGATACACAATAAGGAGCACCGTATGGCTCGTCCGGAGGAACACTTTGAAGATCAGTTCAGCTGG
Organism: Dicrocoelium dendriticum; assembly: GCA_944474145.2. Taxonomy (NCBI): domain Eukaryota; kingdom Metazoa; phylum Platyhelminthes; class Trematoda; order Plagiorchiida; family Dicrocoeliidae; genus Dicrocoelium; species Dicrocoelium dendriticum. The sequence goes on from CALYDF020001886.1 coordinate 22,622, forward strand.
CCCCCTGCTCTCGGACCACTTCCTACTCAGGTGATGCAGGACGTGTCATGGACGGTTAGTTTAGAGCCTCCGTCGGAGGCCGAGGTCCGAAACGCGATCACAGCCCTCAATTGTTTTCGTGCCGCTGGCCCGGATTCTCTCCAAATTGCACTATTTAAAGATGGAGGTGAGGTCCATTGCAGAGCACTGACCTCCCTATTCGAACGTATCTGGAACGAAGAGAGTGTGCCGGCTAATTGGAGAGAATCGACTATAGTGGCAATATACAAAAAGGGCAGTCGTACAGACTGTGCGAACCACAGGGGTATTAGCCTAACGCCAGCTGTGATAAAATTACTGGCCTCGATTATCGTTCGTCGCCTCATTGCAGAACGGAAATCTCTGATTAGGGAAGAGCAGGCCGGTTTTCGCTCAGGACGTGGCTGTATAGACCATATATTTACTTTGCGGCAGGTGCTAGAGCAGCGCCACGCATACCGCAGACCGACAATAGCTGTGTTCCTGGATTTCAAGAGTGCGTTCGATTCAGTCGATCGATCGATTCTGTTCGATTTACTTGCGCGAAAAGGTGTTTCCACGAAATATGTGAACATCCTTCGTGCTCTATACTCGAACAATACAGGCCGCGTCACGGTCCATGGTGTCCAATCGGATGGCTTTTCGACTACAAATGGCGTTCGTCAGGGTTGTCCGATTTCCCCGTTTTTGTTCAATTTCGTCGTGGATTCTATCATGGAGTGTTACCTTGCGGAATCTCACGATGAAGGCGTTGAAGTGCTGCCTAGTGAAAGGTTGGTTGATCTAGATTATGCGGACGATATCGTCTTGCTTTTCAGCGATGTTGCGGCAGTACAATCAACCGTGAGTAGCCTGTTCAGAGTGGTCCCATTATTTGGTATGCGCTTCGCACCTCCAAAAGGCAGTGTTTTACAAGACCACCAGCCACTTGATGACCCCTTGACGCTTGCTAACAAAGAACTCGATGTAGTTGATCAATGCACTTATCTTGGCAGCTACATCAGCAACGATAACGGCATAGAAACTAAAGTCAGTTGACGCACTGCAAAGGCCAGAACTGCCTTCTTGAACCTGCGGCATCTTTGGCGACAGAAGGGTCTTTCCCTCCGTTTGAAAGGCCGTGTATACAAGATACAGTGAGGGCCGTTCTGCTGTATGGTAGTGAGACTTGGCCCGTTCGGTCTGAAGATCAGAGGGGCCTTCAAGTCGTTGATCATCGTTGTCTGCGAAGCATTGCTGGTGTCGGATGGCACCAGCGTGTCCGTAACGATGATGTGCGTAGGCTAGTACTAGGTAGTGCTGATCATGCTAACCCCCTAGAACAACAGATAGCACTGAATAAGTTGCGTTGGCTCGGGCACGTGCTACGCATGCCTGATCACCGCTTACCAAGGAGGGCCTTGTTCAGTCTACCAGGTGTAGGATGGCGCAAGGCTCGAGGTGGACAGAAGTTGACTTGGCAGCGGGAAATGAAATCACTGACGACTAAACTGCGTGCCGTTGGTCCGTCTCGCCTTCCGGGTTGGAGTCCACGTGACTCGCCTTGTGCTTGGCTCGAGAGTTTACAGGACATGGCTCGCAACCGACACCAGTGGCGCGTCTGCTGCTGTCTCCTAATCGGATTGCCTGTTTAGAGTGTGTTTGGTGCTGAGTTATCTGCGGGGTAATGGCTGATTATGACGCGTGGCAGTGAAAGCCGCAAGGAAGCTGTCTCGCCGATGCCGCCTTATCTTTGCACGATAGCCTGTTGTTTGTGACGGTATGTTGTCAACACGAGGCGTATCCGCCTTGACCCTGAATGTTTGCTTAGGGCATTAAGGTTTTCAGGCAAGTCCCCCTTCTCTCCCTCTTCTTATTCTTTATTTCATAGGTCTTCATGGTTGTATGACAGCGAAGCATCAGTTCAAATGGCTGATGTACTGCTGTTGATGATGATGATGATGATTGCATCCACTGCCCATGCACTGTGCAAACTGAGTTGTCAGAGTGACCAAGCACGATGCCACTGAAACCAACTCCAAGCGACTCGCCGATAATACCACCAAAAATGGCTAGCCACAAGTGTCCCGGATTGTTGCTGAGATCCGAAACAACTTCCTGCATGTACAAAAAAATGTCCAAGGCCTCCTCAGCAAAATCACCGAGCTTCTGTTGCGTCAGGCAACAAAGGCTTAGGATCTCATCTCCAAAACAGAGATGTGGTTGCACTCAGGGATTACGGATGCCGAGATCGCGCTTCAGGAAATGTCCTCGTTCTGACATGATCGCCTCAGCAGGGAAGATTGTGCTATCCTTTACTATCGTAACGACTTACAATATGAACCGCTTAATGATCCGGAGATGCAGGACACCGATTCACTGTGGTGCCGTTTACGTCCTAGATACAATGACATCTGCTTCGTGGCAGTCGTATATCACTCCTCATTGTCCAATCCAGAGATGGCTTCCCACCTAATATCATCACTATCCAAATGCCTACTCCCAACTTACAGCCACGTGAGTATTTCCGGCGATTTCATCGGGCACGAGTTGGAAACATTAGCACGCCCCAGCAAGACATGAAGGACGAACTGCAAGACCTTATCGCGAGTATTCCGCTCTACAATCACATCACCTCACCTACCAGGTACAAAGTTGATAGGAAACCATCGGTACTTGACCTCGTACTTACAAATATGGACTTCGACTTCGACTTCTCCAAAGACTTGGACCGAATGTACCACCGCATTGTGCTTTACAGGCTCGAAAGCTATGGAGTTGCTGATCCAGTCTGATCCAGCTGTTTGTTGAAGATGTTAAGGTGTGGCGGATGATCGCCGATCCAGCAGATCACGATGCACTTCAGCGAGACCTGCACAGAGCGTATGGGTGGTCACTCCACAATCTGCTCCCGTTCAACTCGGGTAAGTGTAAGGTGGTTCATATTTGCCACAAGCCGAACGTCATGTACAAGCTTGGAGATCATGTCCTTCAAGCAGTCACCCAGGAGCTCGACCTTGGGGTATTACTTGAGGATGATCCGGGCTGCTCAGAACTTGCTGTGAGAACGTCAAAGGCCGGGAACCAACACGTTGGCATGCTGCGGAGGTCGTTTGGACGGTTTGATACCCCTGTCTGTTCGCGGTTGCTTAACAACTACGTTCGGTCTCATGTAGTATATGTAATCCAGGTGTAGCAGCCCTAGCGTAAACAAGACTTTGCAGCGCTCGAGACTCCACAGCGATGAGCCACGAACCACATCAATGGGTTGTTCAATCTTCCTAATCAACTTAGACTGAGGACTGCCAGATCTGGCAGTGGCTTATGAGGTTCTGCGAAGGAGACCCTAATATCCGCACCGAGGATGTTTCTTAGCTTGGCAACGAAACGTCCGCAACAAAATTGTCCAGCGCGGAGAACACATCAACCCTCTCATCCACACCCCGAGCTACAGGCATTGTCAATAATTTCCAATTTCAATCTGTTTTTCGCTCGCATAAGGAGGCGTTCAACATGTGACAGACGTGCGCATTGTACCGCAGCGAGCACTTGTAGAGAAAATTTGCACCTTATCAGCTCAATGACTGCAGATGGACTTTCAGGATATATCGTCCTAATGAGGAGTTGCAAAAAGCAAGGGTGTGCACGGTGGTTGGGGCAAACGCATGATGCCAACGGCATCGCTGTTACTGATAGGTGTCTGCTGATATGCGACAGCGAACTATGCCACACGGACCTGAAACTATATTCGCCTCCACTGAACCCAATAGAAGTTATTTGGATTGTCATCCAGTCAATGTTGAAACAAACTATTCGGCACCGACATTCCCACATGCTCCGAAGAGATCCGGCTGGGTTGCTGAGTAAAAGAGAATGGAGGATTCAGTCTTTTGAGTAGATTTGATAAGAAGCACAAACCAGCGTTACGCAACATCATTGTAAACAAGTAGCAGAACGTGTCGATGCGAAGTACGCGCGTGCAATACAGCTACTGGATGCATAAACTACCGTCATGTCACTGATGGACCTCTTTATATCTTTCACCGACATTTTTGCATAAAGACACCGAATTAGTAGAATAAATCTAACAGAACGGAACGCCAGACTACTGCATCAAACGACGACAACCGAAGAGTCACGCGCGCGTACACTAAAAGGTGAGAATCAGAGATCGATTTCGATGGTCATGTGCTTATCGAACAATCCAAACTCAGACTAGCGGCATGGAGATAGATCACTTACACTCACTGAAGCTTCGTACGCGCCACTCTGCTAATTACACGCGCAATGACAATGTCACCTCGAGTGGTGACGAAATGTTTGCAGTCAACCTGCCGAGCTCAGTGAACACTGAGACCACCAACTGAACAACCTGAGCTACCAACCTTTGCTTCCATATCGCAAAGACACCTAAGATTGTCTTGTACAGTACAGTTCTCCCGTTTGGGCAACACTACAACGTAGTGTCGGCAACCCTAACCTGGAATGCCATACTACTGTTTTTACTTCGGCGCCGCGACCGTCGCATCTGCTGATAAATTCTTACGATAACCATGGCAGCTGTAGTGCTCGCCGTGTTAGTGGATCACGCGTTAATAGTTGCTTAAATGAAGAACTGAATATCTGGTGCAATTACCGTGGGCAGGAGCTGATACCTTGTTTCCCTAAATGGTGATGGGAGAAACGCATACAACTAGGTAGATGTCATCCAATGAGCAACTTAGAGAACGGGCAGTGGATAGTTACTACCTAAGGTCAAACACAACCCACGGTTGTGATATCAAGCATTCTACCTTTACCAAGTACGGTGCAGTTGTGTGCTTGTGATCTACTGACTCGTAGTTTCACCAACCCCGCGTAGGCGCTGCGCCAGTCCGCGATGTGCAGACCTCATTCGCCTAATGCAATCGCGTCGAGAGCAGCCCATGCAAAGGGTCACTAACCTGTCAACCGTTTCACAGTTGCTGCAGTGCCTTCCCGCCATTGTCATGGCCGCACATAGCGCCTTGCAGTGGGTATGTCAATGCTGTTCTCATCCGCCGAAGCGACGATTCATTATACACATCAGTTTTTGCAGGTAAGTAGGTGGTACCCAATCTCACTGCACGCTTCATGCTCTGCTCGCACTGTACAGTGATAGCGTGCAAAGAAAAACCATGCAAATAAAAGGCTAAATATCTGCAAGTGCGCCCATTCAGCAAAAGCACCGGGATTCATGAGGCAACGACATAAAACATTCCCCAGAAGCAAGCTCAATCGAACGGCGTAACAAAGGCAATCAGCGAGTGAAAGCTCGGGTGCCCTATCAAGCATGTCACTAACCACAGTGAAGATGCTATTGTCCAGTGCGCGCGTAAGCAACCTGATTCGAATCGCACAAACCATTCATGATTGCGCTCAGTGAGCATGCCGCACGCCGAAACATGCCGCAATTCACACATTCTCACCGATCCTCAGGCACCACTAGTCCAAATTCCATGCCAGCCGAGCCTCCACTACGGTATACGGACGAAACCCGTCATGCAAAACAATGAATCCTCTTAAACCGATTCA
>CALYDF020001887.1:0-25011 GCA_944474145.2 Dicrocoelium dendriticum
GTGTTTCCACATCGACTACCTAGATTTGTCACCTGCGAGTTTAGACCAGACAAGCGTCCTCTGCTTAAGCACACCGTAATCTCTCAACACAACGCTGATAAGCTGTTTAAAATAACAGTATCATCCGGAGCTCATCAGAAGTTGCTTGGAACGCTCTCAATCCATCCGCCGGCACGTAGCCTAAAGGTAACAAGGCTGTCTTGCAATCTGGCGGCGCGGGTTTAAGCCTGTGTAGGGGCAGGTCGACACACGCATTATCCTAGCCCACGTGTGACCGGTGTTGGTTGCGCGGCAGCGAAGCGTCGGTACTGCGTACCGGCGTAGTACTGATGCTATTTTATCAATCCATCCTGCGCATATTCACGAGTTGGGAAAAAGCTAGGGAACGGCAACTGATAGTAAACCTTGGTTTTGCATAAATTATGAAATTCTACCTCTGATTCTATTTTGTAAGGTCTTCATTGCCAGATTGGTTTCCTGACGTTGATGTACTGTATGGTGCGGATAAACTAGACGAAGTTTAACTTGTGCTGTCGAATTGTCGGTGAAGGTTTTCAAAGAAACACGGAAAGCAGAATATATTGGTCGGCAACTATTTAAATAAACTTGTAACTCAAAAGTTCAATCAAATTACGTACGCACACTGATTTGTATAATTTACGGGGCTAGCACATCTTTCTTTCCACGAAAATTGTGTGGGCTGATGTGGCTTGGTTTATTACTTTGCCTATGGGTCCTACATGCTACATGAAATGTTATAATTCGTCCATTGCGTTATCAAAACTATCTTTCAGACGGAAGTTTCTGGGAGCAAATTGCAAGTGTGAAAAAAGTAACGAGAAACTATTATGTCCAGACACTCCAGCCAACTGTGTTATTCCGCCAATGTGAGAGCTCGGCCTCTAACTTTGCTATAATGCTTGTGCTTTAACAGATGATGGCGGGAATCATTAGAGACAAATCGTCATTTGTTCGCCATACAAAAACCGATAATGATCCGACAACGAAGGGAAACCATACATTTTACGTGGTTGTTACATCTATCATACGAAGTAAGACTTAGTATCCTAGGAGTGTACAATGGAGGTTATTTGCGTCTACAATATGACATCATTCTATCGGCCGGTGGCTAAGTGGTCTGCACGCCTGGTTTGCAACCATAATGTCGCCTGTTCCTATCCGCGTACGGGTGGGCGTCCTCGTGGTATACTCAGCCCTCGGGTGACTGGTGGTGATCGCGCGGCAGCGAGGCGCTGTTACCGCGTACAGCTGGCGATTTATTTATTTGTATTATTATCCACTTTTGCTGACGCCCTCTTAAATATAGCCGCAGCACCCAAGTGAGGGGCCAGCAATAGAAACTGGTCACTCAATATAGCCGGATATAATGCAGCCGGACGCTCTTTTGGCACGGCATTTCTGCTCCCACGCTCACCACCTTTTAAAAATGGCCCCACAATACATTATACCATCCGCATGATGTGGTGCGTATTTTGTTCATCGAGTGATGAGAAGATGCAGATAAACATTGTGCTCACCAGTCTCCTCGAACTTAAGGTAGACGGATATAATTCGTAGTGCATTCGGAGGTTCTCCGAGCTTTGTGATTTAGCTGCAGACTTTTTCAAGGTCAGGCTAGACGACATCAATGTTGCGATTTACGCGGGGAATTTTCAGATCAAAGTGATTATTGGTCAGTTTCTGATTCGAACGTCCAGAGTCGATGGGTCCACGTGACTTGACTGTGTAGTCAGCTCTTGCTTTCCATTGGCTAGCGTCTGTCTCATGGACGTTTCTTTGTCCCGTTGATCTGAGGCGCACTGGTTGCTTGACTCCCAACGCATTATCTAGTTCCAAATTTTGATTGAATTCTTCCCCGAGTACGAGGACGTAATTTTGTCTTGACGTGGATATTTTGTTGAGTTTACAGGTTCGCTGGTTAACTTGATGTCAAGTTGCTTTTCCTTTTTAACTCATGCATTTCACACAGATCATCCTACACGAATTGTCAACTGTTAGATTTCTCCACTGTTCCATTGGTCAGGCGAAATCTGACGAAACAAACACTATGTACCTTTTCGGATTTGCAGTAGACCACCTGACTTGAACTCCGCTGTGACAACCACTCGAGAAATTATGTCAAAGGTCCTCCTTATGCGTATAACAAATTGCTCAAACAGACGGCACAGCGGGTAACATAAAAAAGTTCGCAATTAACCCACATGCACTTTGTATCAACTGCCGATCTAAGTCTTGCGTGAATTGTAGAAAATCCAGTTTACAGCAAGGACTGAATTACGAAAAATGTTTGCAACACTTGTCGTTATATGATGATGCGAACATTTACAAAAGCATGTTTCAATGATCATCAGATAGTTTACGGGTTTCAAATTGCGTGTGCTTACACGAGATTTGTTACAATTGTAGCCGCTGGAAATTGCTCTAAACAAGGAGTATGCGGATCAAATGAACAGAGGTCCAGTATACTCCCAGTGACCGCATTGGTTTGCTGAATTGTACCGAGCGCACGATCCGATTCTGAACAGAATACTTTGGTGAGTATTGATCGTAAATATTGCTATGTGTAGCGATACGACAGCTCCAATAGATCGGATCCTTACGTTTTTTGAATGCAGAACCTTTCTGTAACCGCGTTGTTACAAATGGGAAATCGAAGGTCAGCTTTACTTATCCACTGAAACTGGCCAAAGCAGTGAGGTATTCCAAATACTGCAATATCTTTTAACTTTATTATTGACAGTCACCTGATATTATTACTGCTTGCAGCTAGCATAAACACACACGATGGGCAGAGAACAAGGTGGCAACTTTCGACTGTCTGCTAAATTTTAACCTAGATTAATAACGATGTAGGCTTGTTGCCATTACGAGATCATGGAGTAGGAAAACTCTGTTTAAAGTAGCATGCAGTAAAACAAAACTTACTTGTAGATTCGAACTTGCTGCTTTAATATGTTTAACATCTGTTTACGATGGGTTTCCACCTTTGTCTAAGTCAACCAGTAGCAACATGCTTTTGATAGATTATGCCTGACGTTATGCGATCATTTAATGGTCCATGTAAGACATTCGGATAGAAACGACGGAAAAGAATGTTCCCCTAGATCACATAAGTTCATGTTCGTAAACTGGCTTATCAGTCGTATGGTGCATTCCTTGTATAGATCTGCTTAAATCTGCCAGTGGAGTCAGGTACCCCATCGCCGGCATGAAATTGGGTTGATTAACTGCAAATAATAATGCTATCACTTCTATTTGTTTCCCATTGCAGAACATTCAAGGGATATTAAACCTGGATATGACGTCCCAACCAGAGTCAAAATTCAACATCAGCGAGCACAACATTCTACCTAACTTCGCATCTCTCCCATTGCAAATCGTTCTGCACTACCATGTAGTTTACTCCTACATATTTTTCATCGCACAATCGTTCATTTACGCATACAAGGGTTTGACACTACTGTATCCAAGTAATTATTTTATCGGTGAGGTCATTCTACTTGCATTTCTGTGTCTCTTGGATCTGGTACGTCTCTTTGAAATGAAACGATCAAACCTACTTGAAGCTGCATTCCCGCTTAGTATGTCTATGCTTCTATCGGTACCCACCGTGTTGATCTGTTCCTGGTTGATATTTTGGCAGACGTACACCCTGCACATTGAAGTTATTTTCACAGCTGGTATGCTAATTTTCTATATACTTGAAATTATTATTGGTTTTCTAACAGTGATCACTTTTGTCAGAGCATCTACCAGTGCTGTAAAAAGATAATACATGGTTCGTTACTAGGAAAATGATGCTGATTTGTAGTTTGTAAAATCCTTTTTGTAAAAGTACCCTGTTGTCCTCATCGTTCGGATGCCAGGAGAAAAATGTAAACTCGCGTTGATTACTTCCTAATATTCATCGTCGGTTGATACTCAGACAGCTGTCCATAGGCTTGTAAAGGAACCTAAATGTGGGGATCTAATATACATCCACCTCTTCCAGGTATAGAGAAGCTCGATATCCAGATTTCGGTATATTGTACACTTTGCATTAGGCAACGCCAGAAGCTTGAGCGTCGGACGATTTAAGGTTGGTAAAGGAGAAGTTCCTCAGGATAGTGTCCGTAGCAGAACGGCGTAAAAGTATCAACTTTGGGCCTACGTTGCTACGCGTGTAAATGCTTGCATGCAGTAACAACGGAGTTGGTAGAAACTGGCCAAAAAGTGAAAAAATCGCAGCGCTAGCTCTAGCACGATCGCGTATTACAACACCTTGCTACACCATGTTTCACTAGCTGCCTTTGGGGACACTGACAATGAGTCTGTTGGGTGGCGCTTTGGATACTCCTCGGTACTAATGACACGTAAGAGATGTGTCAATTACGGGACAGTAAAGAAGTTGGAGGCAGCTGCATTCAGCCTATATTGTGCAGACTAAAAAAATGGGAAGCAAATCAACGAGAGCCAGAAAGGGCGTAGCACGGCACTCATCAAAGCGGTTTTGTGAAAACGAAGGTGTCGTCACTAAAACAAGTGGACGTTTTGGAGATTAAAACAACGATAAAATCCACTGTTACAATGTACAGATAGTGTGTGTTTTCAGCTGCACTACAAGGATCTCCTCTAGAAGGCTGAAAGATGGAAGCCTTCGATGGAGCTGTTAGTGGGGAAAAACGGGAGGCGGGGACAGGTGCGAAGACGGGCTTCAAAGATTGCCTGTTTAGCGGAGTTCTCTGGGTCCAGTCTTTCTGCTTATTTATACTGATCGTGTTAACCAGAGTGCATCACCGGTGAGCCGTCGCGGCCGGCTGGTCGGACTGCAGATAAACTAGCTAGTCCAGAACTAAGGCCGACAGGACGTTTCCTCCGCTGCAGACCCGACGGTGCGCTTGGGAGTTGTCACTCAATCCACCACACTTCAGTCCACCGTCCTCGTCTTACGAAGAAACCTGGGCGTCCTGGTCGGCAACGCGTAGCCAGGCGATTGAGGATCAATCCGGTCGTGGCCGACTGACTGTTCCTTGGGTCAGGTAGGGGCCTTGCGCCGGCTGGCAAGTTAATCGGGGTTAGCCTTGGCAGTTCCGTTGGTTGAGTTTCTGGAAGGTAGAACTCAGAGGAGGTGGGCGAGGGTCGGAGGAGTGGCTTGACGCCGGAGTGGGTACATAGCAAGTATGATAACATCAAATACGATTTCTAGATTTTCAAAGTATTTTGGGATATTTTTGTTGATTTTGCAGAACGTTTATAATTGAGACACACGATTACCACTAAAGACGAAAAGGACGTGTCGATGGAAATAGCAAGTGTTTATAAAATAGGAAATACGGACCAGACGTTTGACCTGTCTGGGGTTGAGGCGCTGTAGCTTGAGGGTCATGGGAACGCAAGGTTTCGGTATATTCAGTGCTCCGGAAGTCACGGCAAGTGCGAGTGCTTGTGTGATACCATCAAGGTGGGTTGTAAATGGTTCGTGAAATAAAGCCACTTTGACGCAGTCGATGCACACCGTTGTTCGGTGATCATTCTAGTCTAAAGTGAAATGTTTCCGCGTCCGCACGGCGTCGGTGCGGAGGAAGACGTAAGTGCAGATAGCGAGTCCGCCGTGCATTTGCACATCTCTCGTCTGCTCACAGGACGTAGTGAAAGTATCCGTTGAGCTACGGAGCACGTAAAGTTAGGCGGAGGCACACCCGACGATGCGGGAGGCGAAACGAATTCCTCTGGCAACTTGAGCGTCGTGCCGTAAACCAGGTCTGCTGGTGTCCATTGCAAATCAGCTTTGCTGCTAACTGGAGGGTGCATTTTGGATTACACGTTGTGTGATTGGATTGCGACGCGCAATCTCATTGTGTACCTCGATTCAAATTGAAGTGAACCTAGGTCACTGCGGGCGTGCAACACCCAATTTCCATCGGCTTTGATGCTATTACGAATGTCTAAGCGTAGGGTTGATATGTTTTTGTTCCAGCTAGGGTCAAAGGTGGCGCAGAGCGAAGCTTTTAGCCGTTTATGGTAGCGTTCGCCTGATGCGTTGGCCGTTGAGTGAGAAGCTGTGTTATGGATGCGGAGGCAGCCTGTGAAGCTGTAGACCGTATCGAATTGTAACGATTCACCGGGCGTTCTACCTCAGTTGTAATGGCGAATGCGCATCCATAGTGTGAGGCCCACCGATCTAAGAAGACCCGGATAACAGTTACAGCTGTGCAATGTTACGGAAATGGCTTCTTGCTACCTGTTGAAGCGGTCAATACATGTAAGAATGTTTATGCATCCGCATGGAGGAGACAAGGGACCTGCTAGGTCAATTGTGTATGCGAGAGTCGAGACTCCGGGGCATGAAATGAGCCAAGGGGACTGCGGATGTGACGAAGTATTTTGGAGTGCTGGCAATGTAGGTAATCGCCAGGCTAGATACGAATATCTTAGTTTACGCGTAGCCCAATGAAGTGTTCGGTGACCAGTTTCAAATTTGCACGCATACAGGGATGTGATAGTGCGTAGTGCGTCGAAGACTGTGCGTCTAAAGAAGACGGGAACGAGGGGTCTAGAACAGCCTGTGAAAGTGTCAAAGAGGATGGCTTCTTCCGTGGTTTAGAGAGGAACAGGTTGCACATGCCGCGAAGTGGACTGCAGAGTGCGTTGTGTCTTCATGTTGAACTTGAGCGGACGCCATGGCCGCAAAGTCAACGGTAAGCAAAGACTGGAGAGTGTGGTTGACGCGTGAGAGAGCGTCGGCGGAGGGATGGTCGACACCTGAGACATGCCGTATGTCAGCAGTGAACTGCGTGACAGAGTCGAGGTATCTTGTTTCCCGTGGTGAATATTTGTCACAAGCTGGGTTGATGGCGTAGATGAGGGGCTTATGGTCAATGTAGACCGTGAAAGCGCGGCCTTCGAGTGTGTGCCAGAACTGACGAATAGCTAAATAGATGGCTAGCAGTTCTGTGCCAAAGGTGCTCTAGCGGTATTCCGCTGGCTGCAGGCATTTGGAGAAGAACCCAAGGGGTTAACCTTGCCCACCAACGTGTTGTTGGAGGACCGCGACGTCCGAGGCATCAGTTGTAATAGAAAGGGGTGCAGTGGATTCGGAATGAGCGAGAGTAGCTATGTTGGTGACATCTGCCTTGACCTCGGTGTAGACTGTCTGTGCTGTGTCCGGGCATGCGAACTTAAGTTCATACCCTCTGGGTAAGTCAGTCAGAGGCTGCCTTAGCTGAGCGCAGGGCGGAATGAAGCGTTGGTAGTATTTGACTAAGCCCCAGATTCGACGCAGATGTTTAAATGAAGTCGAAGCTGGGAAATCCTTCATTGCTTGGAAGGACTTCGATACCAGATGACCAAACGAGGTGGCCTAGGAATTCTACCGTTGATTTGCCGAGTTCGCAATTAGTCGGGTTGACTGTGACACCGTGTTGCATCAAGCGCTGGAAGGGAGCTCGAGGTTGGTCGCGATGCTCTTCTTCCTATGAACTGGTTACTAAACTTTCATCAAGAATAAGCGAACCCTAGTCCACGAGTGACGTTGTGGATAAAGCGTTGCAAATTTTGTGTGGCGTTGCACAGTACGAAAAGCAACCTTAACATTACAAACAAACCGAAAGGAGGGATAACTGCTGTTTCAGGAATGTCCATTTTTTCTACAGGTATCTGGTCATAGGCGCGAACCAGTTCGATTTTGTTGAAGATCGTCTTACCTGTGGGGCACGTGGTAAAGTCCTACATGTGCGTGATAGGATATCTAGCCCGGACGGTTAATTGATTGAGTGCTCGGCGATCACTACAAGAGCGTCAGTCACCGGGTTTCTTAGGTACATCTGCAAGGGAGAGGATCAAGGGCTGTCGGAATGGCAGATTATTCCAACTTTGAGCAAGTGCTCGTACTCCGCCCCAGCTAACTTAAGTTTCCCGGGCGATAGTTGGCGTGCACGGCATGAGACTGGTAAGCCATTCGTTCTTAGGTGGTGCGTGACTTGGGATGCCACGGGTAAAGGTGCGTTCATTGACTGAAGGGGCTTAGAATACTGGGAAAATTGGTTTGCGTAGTCTGGCGAGGTCTGGGGCAAGACGTGGACCGGGGTGATGGATGTGGTATCGGCGGTGATAACACCTACACTGATTTTCGTTGTATTGTCGACTATCATCTGGCGTTTCGCATCAACCGATGATGGCAAATTGGGCTGCAGCAACAGTAAATACCCAGCAGCATGTGCACGGAAGACCTAGGACTTGGGTAAGCGACCAATGATCGTAGGTGGCTATCGGTGTCCCATTGGCAGCACTTAGACATGTCGACAAAGAAGCGGTAAGCTCACCCGGCATAGGGAGGACGCTGACTTCCGTCCCGGTATAAACTAAGAACTGGGTCTCGGAATCATAATCCTTAATGTAGATGAGATGGCTTTGAGTTTTGCCGACGTGGTTCGTGGCCATTACGGGCCGGCATGGCTGATCATCTGTAGCGCAATAGAAACATGGTTTCACACGCCTACGGTGTTTATGTTCGAAACACGCGTGGTAAAAGCCGTAATCTGGCACCTCATGTTATGTGCGACGGAGTGATAATCCAGAGAATCTGCGCTGCTTACTGTTTAGAGTGAGCTCACCGGTCTGGGGATCAAGCGCCGTTATCTGCGATGCTAATGCGTCTAGTGCCGACGGCTGGCTAGTCGTGGGTGTCAATGCGGTTGCGCCAGCACAAAGCTGCTTAGGTGCTATGGTTTCAGTCTTTGGCTGTTGCCACTAGATGGCGCGGTGTGCCAGATCTTCAGTTGCTGTGGTTTACAGGTCACTTGCTATGCAAGCATGGCATTGGTGCCTTCAAGTAGGCGTTGCATCCACAGCCCGCGGAGAATCCCTACGTCTGTGATGGTTGGGCCATTGAGCTGTTGCAGTTCGCGCAACAAGACTGAGGGCATCCTATCTTCTAGTTGCAGACCACTAAATAGTTGCTGCCGACTGACATTGTCAAGGGCGTGATTCGCTGAATAGTAGCCTGTTTGAGAGTCTCGTATTTCATTACAAGAATAGAGCAAATATGATGTCTCTCACCTGCGAGGATATACTCTGAGGAAGGCGAGATATTAGCTGATTGTACATAGAGAAATCAGAAGAAGTCCTACGTATGTAAAATATTGGATTCTGCGTGCAAAATGCTTAATGAAGGATGGAACAATGGTTTATTACGGGTAAAAAAGCATTGCTTAACAAGTCCCGTAGGATGGAAATTATTGCTAAAATCAATTGCATTATAAAGTGAAAAGCGTTGTGGTGGACTTACCATAGACTTATGTAGAATAGCGGAGATGTTCGCGTATTAAACGCATATGTCCATAAATCCATTGGTTAGGCCTTTGGTAAGACACCGTTTGATTGCGTTTTGTAGCCCCTGGCTAGCAAGTCATTAGATGAAATGTAAGTGAGACAAGGCCTCGTCGACACGTTTTTTAAATATCGCTAGATTGGGATCAGAGACGACATAATTAGGGAGGGCGTTCCAAGGCTGTCACACGCGGAGGGAAAGAAATTTATACGGCATACGAGCCGGCTATACTGAATTGTCAGTTTCAGTGGGTGACATCTTCGCTTAGTGTTGTGGTTCAATTCTAGCATCGGACGGCAAATGTGGTTTGGGTTCTTCAGAATTCGGTAAACCATTATGAGATCCCACGCAAAAGCCGATATCGACTGCTGCACATTCTTAGAGATTTCAGTCTAAGCTGATAGGGCAGATGAAAGAAGCGCCTGACGTTCTTGGTTGCCCTTCGTCGAGGAGAGTCGAGAGCAACAAGATCCTGTTTCTGCCACGGCTGCCAAGCCTGAATAGCATATTACACTTGCGGTCGCACGTAGGTGTTAAGCGTTTGGGGAAAGGTTGTGGGTTAAAACCGACCGAAAGCTCTGCGAAGAAGGCCGAGGTGTTGATTACCGTTTCTCGTCGCCTTCTCTGCTTGTTTTGAACACCCGAAATCTTCCTGTACCCATACACCCAGCTCACGCTCCTGAGAGACCTACTCCAAGGTGTGGTCTCCAAACTTGTAAGCGCTCACCGGCTAGTGACACCGATGTATCACCTTGCACTTATCTATGTTCAATTGAAGCATGTTCCTCTTTGACTATTCGTAAATGCAATCAAGGTCATGTTGGAGCAGATAGTGATCTGGCTTGTTACCAATCGCCCGCTATATCTTGAGGTCATCGGCGAAAAGCAGGAAATTTGAGGAGATAACTGATACCAGGTCGTTAATAAACACCAGGAATAAGCGCGGTCCCAGCACTGAGCCTTGTGGAACACCACATTCCACCTCAATTGGGTTAGAGAGTGTTCCCCCAACACGTACCTGAAGCTTCCGTTGCTGAAGGAAGCTGCCAATCCAACCAAGTACAGGATCTCCGATTCCGTAACTTTGTAGTCTTTGAAGTAGGATGCGGTGATCAAGGCGGTCGAAAGCTTTGGAGAAGTCCAGATAGATGACGTCGACTCCGACCCCATCATCTGTCACTTCCGTCCAGCTAACTCGTGCCATTAGCAGGTTGGTGGTGCATGACCGGTATTGACGGAAGCCATGCTGTTCCGGTACCCGGAATGTTGTATTTTCCAGGTAGTCCATTTGAGCCTCAGCGACTTCTGCTTCCATCACCTTCGCGAGAGTCGCTGAACGATAGTTTGCAGAATCTGAACGGCTACCGCCTATAAAAGCTAGGGGTGATAATGCCACACGTCCACATAGTGGGGACATGTTATTCATCAAAACACCTTTGCAAGAACTGTGACAGTGGTTCAGTTAGGTTGTTGGCCACAGACTTCAGTGCCTTCGGGCGCATGTTGTCTGCTCCCGGAGAGCTATAACAGCACAATGAGATTAAAGTTCTTAGCACAAGTGGTGGGTTGAAAATTACATGTGTAAACAGTGGAGTCGGTAATGTGTATGACATTATGGGACAGGTAGAGGTTGCGATTTCGAAAATTGGGGCGTATTGTAGCCGCAGTGCATTAGCTGCTTCTTCGACGCTCTGTACTCTACCGCCTGTCGTGAAAAGTGGAGGGATTCCATTCTTCACTTTACGAAGATTATTGACATGCCTATATAGCAGCTTTTCGTTTGCCATGAATTTGTTGGCTAGGCACTGTTGGTAAGTTACTTTTTCCTCACGGTCAGTTGCAGTGCAATGGTTGCGATGGTCCAGAAAATTGCCCCAAGTCTCTGAGTCGGGGTTAATCTTGTAGGCACGCCATGCTGCATCCCTTATCGCCAGGCATTTTCGAGTTCTGCTCCTTGGAATTGAAGACAATTTTGCGGAACGAAGGGGCTTGGTCTCTGATGCTCCGCTGACGATGTCGCTGAGTCAATTAACGAACTCTGCTCAAACGTTGTCAAGGGGCCTGTTGTCTGGAAATTTTCAAGCAGCTGCGTCGGCGAGTTCTTTCAATACGTGGTAGCGTGTGATTGTTTGAGTTAGTTCCGAGTGTTCAGATGGATACCCTGCATAACACACATAGTTAAAAGTTATTACTGCATGGTCACTGAGACCTAATGGACTATCCATCAATAATTTGTCAATTATGAGCTCTTCATTCGTGAACACCAGATCCAATATGGACGTTTTATTTGCCGTCCTGAATCTAGTGGGCGTGGTGACATGATTGTACAAGGGAATATTAGCGATCATTTCATACAAGTCTGCCTTGAACTGCTCACAGGGTGATGCCAAAACCTCCAGACTGCGTAGATTGAAGTCCCCGGAGATGAGAATGTGGCTGTACCTAGTGCGTGTTACTCTGTTCAGGCCACGAATTAAGCGGGAATCCATTTCCGGAGTGGAGGTTGGGGGGGGGGCGGTAAACGGCAGCTACGAGGCTTTCATTGTCGTGTCTTAGTCGGAGACGGCGCCAGAACGAGTCGGTAACGTGTGTTTCCAGATCATCAACTATCGTACATTGTAGATCGCTGCGGTAGTAGAGTAGGACCCCACCTCCTCTGCTGAGGCGGTCGTTCCAGATGAATGACATTTCGACTATCTCAACCTCAGCATCAGTCACCACTTGGTGTAATCAAGTTTCGGTAATAGAAATTAGCTCCCAAGCATTCGCAACCTGATGTAGTCGAACTTCGGTAATTTTGCTGAGGAGCCCTTGGGCATTAGTGTACATACATGAAAGTTTCTCAAATTTAAGCAATGTTTCGGAGGTTGTACAAGTCATACGTAAAGTTTCGACGACCAGTGATTGGCCGGCGACTAATCGTTTTTGGTGTGTACTTGGGGAAGGGTTTAACGTCTTATTTGTCGTCGGTGTAGTTAGTCCCATGTCTACTCTTTGACGTACAGTGTAAGACGTCTTGTCAATATCATCTTCTAAAGATTGTATGGGCTCATTCGACACACTACTGATGCATGGTTCTTTCATAGATCTCATCATTCTCCCAATAAGACGTAGGGGATAACGCAACAGTATTGACCATCAGTAGTATACACGCCAGCTAGAGGTGGGAAACACCTAAGCTACTGTGCCGCAATGCATAAAAGAAATAAAGGGGAAAATGCAATCGGTACAAGCCAGCTGAGCTACTGGTAACGGGTGGGTATCGCTCCGGCAAGCTACCAGCCAGCTGCTGTGCACCAAAAAATTACTATGCAAAATTATATAAGGCTATATAGTGACATCGTGCGTGTATGTGGAGGTTAAGAGGGATAGGGTAGGACAAAGAAACTGACAGCACGGATCTCATTGGGGTCGGCTCCTAGCCATATCACCAAGTGAATCTAGCCAAACGTATTTATCGTCCTTCGGGCCCCACCCAGGGAGCCGAGACGCTCCAACCGAGGCCAGCTCCGAAGTGAGGGCCTTCATTCTTCTCTACCAAGTGATCGCTTGGCCACCTCTCCTCTTCTTCCATCCATACCCCCGGCGCGCAAACAACGCACGTCGCGAGAGTAGGTAGGCTGGCATGCATAAAATGTGACCCAGCTAGCGGAGCCCGGCGCGGGAAATAATAGTGCTGAGCGGTTCATTTCCCTTTCCTGTGCCGTAAACAAGGCGTCGAACACACTAGTTGCTTACTCTGTCTTCCCACCAGATGTGTGCTAAATTGCGAAGACACTGGTGGTCAAACCTAACTAGCTTCTTTATGTCCGTTGATCTAAGATGCCAGGTTACACAACCGTACAGTAGGGTCGAACGTACCGCTGCATTGTACACTCTACTTTTCAGGACGAGAGTGATGTCGCGCCGGCGCCATAAGTGGCGAAGCTTACAAAAAGCGTCTCGAGCTTTTGCTATACGGCTCGTGATCTCATCTTCAATCCCACGGGCACTGATACAACTTCCTATGTAGTTGAATTATTGAACGACCTATATCTGATCCTGACCAAGGGTCAGCATAGGAGGCGATCCAGGCCAACCTTGGTGGAACGCTTTGCACTTCGATGGCGCGAAGCAAAGCCCGAAGTGACGGACAGCCAGTGCTAATCTGTCCAGTGCCGTTTGGCACTATTGTGAACGGTCGCAGATTGGTCCAATTTCATCAGAATACTCCAAGTCAAGAAGTCCTTCTTCTGGGAGCAAATCCAACCTTCTAATTCGTGTCCTGTGAACAAGATTTTTATGGCATCTTCAATAGCGAAGTTGAAGAGGAAAAGAGACAGCGGGCATATTTGGGTGTTGCTCTCCCCAACCCTGTCAAACCAGGGTTGGGAAGAGTGACACCCAAATATATCCATTCAGGATACGGTCCTCGAGATCAGAATGACCGAGGTTTACCTCAAAGTGAGCCGAGGTCACATTAGAGGTTGCGAGTCACAACCCAACCACACAGCGTGCGCTCTAAATTCAGCTTTGACAGCGGGCATTCTTGTCTTACACTGCTGGAGATATTAAAGCGCCAAGACAGCTTACCGTAATCCCTCACTCTGCCTAAGCTACGCGCGTATAATGATCGGATAATATTCACATATTTCTCTGGTAAAGCTTTCCTGACTAGACAGTTCCAAATTGCAAGTCTATCCACCGAATCGAATGCACCTTTAATATCGAGGAACACGACAACTGTGGGCCGCCAATATACCTGATGGTGCTCCAACAACTGACGCAAAGTGAGGATGTGGTCAATGCAGCCACGACCCCGACGAAACGCGGCTTGCTCCTCACGAATCTGGCTTTCACGAGTGCCAGTCAGTCTGTGAAGAATGACAGAAGCAAGCAATTTGGAGGCGATAGGGATAAGACTGATTCGTCTATGGTTGCTACATTTCGATTGTGGACCTCTCTTGAAAATTGGAACTATGACGGAGTGGCTCCAGTCGGTTGGCATAGTTTCCTGCTCCCACAGTTTCACTAGTTACTCATATAACTCGCCCACCAGAGCTGGTCCGCCGAATATGAAAAGGGTTGGAGGTAGATCTTCTGGTCCTGCAGCTTTATTTAACTTTAACAGTCCGATCTCACGTTTGACTTCTGAGCGAGAGGGTTGATTTAAAGGGACAGCCCACGGAGCGAAGCGATCTGTGGCCGGTGATAAATCTAACAATTCTAACCGATTAAATTGCCTTTCAAAGTGCTCAGCCCAAAGCTCCAACCGTTTTGCCCAGTGGATAGGCTGTCTACTCTTGTCACGTGTAGTTACACTAACACCAGGCTTCCTGCTGCTCGTTTCCCGTATCAGCCAGATAACTTACGATGGTTACCAAGGGCAGCGGCCATTTCCATCTCTGATGCACGAGGAGAGCACCAGGATTCGCGGTCTCTCTTCAGGCTAGCACAGACTTTTGCCCGGAGCTCTTTGCGAGTTTCATTGTGTTCGCTTCCAGCCGGAATATGCCGACGAGCATTGATAATTTCCAGAGATCACGAAGAGACCCAATGTCCATGTTTGACGATTAGACAAACCACATGAGGATTTTCGTGCTGTTAGTAAGGTCTGGTGAATATGAGACCATTAAGCTTCGGTTGCATCCAGTGAGCGTTTACTCAACTCGTATGACAGCGTACTTTGATAGGCATTCAGAACAGCTGGCTTCGCCAGTTGGCTGGTGTCAATGCGCTCACAACCACGTCGTGGGCGTCCGCCAAAACGCATCCGCATGTCATTACATACAAGTGCATGGTCAGTGTCCACTCATGTGCTCCAAATAGAGCGAGAGTTCTGGACACAGCCTCTCCAGCGGTAAATTCCCGCAATGTGATCGATTTGCGTGCATAGCTGGTTCGAGGCTGGTGGGCACCAAGTCACCCTCCAGCTGGTACTGTGTCGGAAATTAGTGCTCGCAAAAAATACGCGAGCAATTTCACACAAATCCAGGAACCGCTTACCGTTATCATTACGGGAGCCTACATCATGTTGGCCGCCCAGATGCAGTTCAGCATTGGATAATTTTCCAACTTCAATGTTCAGATCCCCAACCAGCACAACAGTGTCCGAGCTTCTTCTGTGGGGAAGGAGCTCATTCAGTTGGTGTTAGAAGTCGTATTTTATCGAACCATCGCTACTGTTTGTGGATGCAGTCAGCGATGCCGAAGAGACACCTGTTAGTCCCGCGCGAATTCGAAGCTTTGAACGTGCTAGCCAATCCGACCGCACACATCCGGCTACTGATTGGAATCCAATCAACCAGAGCAGCTTCAGCCCGGGAACTCAGGGCAATACCAACACCGGCTTGGCCGGTGCTTGAAGCTGCAACATCACCGGATAGGCGTAATGAGAAAGTGTTGCTGGTGTCACCTGAAGGGGATCGCAAAGTGAGCACAGAGCTCGAGTCTTGCAGGCGGGTCTCCGATAAGCAGCAGATATCCATCGAGAGGGTCTCTAATGTTTGGGCTAGTGCTGCCTGTTGACCGATCTGTAGCAATGTTCGTACATTGAGGCGTACCAATCTGAAGGATGATTGAGGGCTCCAAATGGAAGCCGATCAGTTGGCCTTGGCCGCTTACTTGGCCACCGGCATGTGGACAGAACAGGAATGACGCTGGGCGATCACATGTGAGTTGAAACTAAAAGGTATAAGCCCATCAAAGCAAGGTTGGGGAGGCCAAGAATTGGGGGTTGAAAACAAGGGGATAAAATTGAAGTTGGAACGGGACGATGAGGGTGAAAACGCGTAAGAAGGGGATTAAGAAGATGGGTGGGCTTGAGCAGTAGCATTAAAACCCTATCCACCCTGCTCGATGCAGCATTTAGGGCACGGGTGATTACCCTTTGCGGTGGCCAGAGCATCAAGAAAGTGTTTGACGAATAATTCATAGTATTGCGTGGTAGGATACTGTCAATTTGCCTGGGCCTAGACAGGAGAACGATTAGGGTTCTCAACCAAAGCCTTTGGTTCAAAAACCTGACCGCAAGGCAGCGGGTTTGGCATTGGGGTACAAGATTTCGTTTTAAGGAATAAGGAGCCAACCTCATTCCAAACCCCAACCTGGAGAATCAGGAGGCTGAGTTTGGCTGGCCTCTAACCATTGACCAATCTGATATGAGTGTCGCTGAATATGCAAAAAAGCACTAAGCAGCATAGCTCAGTGTATCTCTGAGGTACGCAAACCATTGCACCAAGGTAAGGTCCAGCCTCATTGCGATGGATTAGTTGTCATCAGTTTGTAGGTATATGTTTTGGGCGATTTATTTTCGATGGTGTTTGTTTTGGTCATTGGTAAGCAAATGGCTACACTAACAACGACTATGCTCAGGTAGCTGGTGCGCAAGAAGAAACGCAACTTGTTTCTATGATACCAAAGTCTGAAGGACATAAACGGTGTTAATAAAAAACGAGGAAGCAAATTTGTGGTATCTTATGGCAGATAATCACGATCCCCTTTATTCTGCAAATGAATAGCTAAAGGTATTTTCTCGAACTTGACGATATTCATGGTGTTTCAACGTTACGATTGGTTATTCAACCTACAAAAGCGAACATGCAATTGTCTACTACAGCTGCAAGCACACACCAAGTAGTTTAGCAAGAGGTTTTGGTTATCAGGATTTTGTGAATACGAAACATATTGCCACCTCTTTCTCTGGTAACTGTTCTGGGATACAGCTGATTATACAAAAACTGTGTAGTCTAGGATCGGTAAATGATTTGGTTCCTTCCACTTTGGTTATGGATCACTAAAGGATAATTTCGGTATTTACAACCCCTTTCTGCTTTCAGAAGATGAGAACTGTGTTCAATGCAGCGACGAACTTTCAAAAGATCACCTGATAGTCTATAACATAAATGTATGCATAACATTTGCTTACTTCTCAAACAACAGGGATGGGTTCTGGTACAACTTATAGAATCATTTAAATAATCACGTCCATGTTCAAAGTGACTTTGATACTGCAGTTGAAAAGCATTTTTGACATTTTTGTGTTTACTCCCACAAATCTTAATTCAAAACTGCTCACAGGCATGTCACTGTTTTCACTATACCCTGCCTGAATGCATTCCAGTTTCACCAACCAGACAAGGAAAGGTCACAGGTTCTAACTACTAGTTTGTCAATCCATATTTAGCGCGATTTTAGCTATTCGTTGTTCCTTTCTTTATCAACTAGTTTGAATTAAAATTATATTAATATTTGTGCTATCTATCGAGTAAATTTTATCAGCCGCTTTAAGTTTTATTCCATTTACAATGCAGCAGACGTCGGTGGATGTCAACTAGATTTCCACACTGATTGGTGCACCATGCACCTTGCTAACTCAATTTAAACTGAGTACTACGAATGACGATAAGTGTCGATTTAATTATTAGTACGCAAGTAAATTATCACTAAAGGTCTGTGCTGGCTGGCGGGAGAAACAGGGTGTTGGATATTAAGTATGTTGTAGTTAAAATCCGCCAATCGCATGCTTGACCTGACCTGATTTGAATTTGTACTCATGCACATGCAGTTAGCAATTGCCTTGACTCTTTCTCAGAGGGCGCTTCGATGTTACCAAAAGTTGATTATCTGCTAAAGCTTTGGCTATTACTGCGCACTAATTTGGAATATAGGTAGCTCGGGAGGCTTGCTCATTTGTTGTGGAGTTCTCCCAGCTGGGCAATCTAGTTGCCTAGCTCGGAGAACTACACAACAATTGACTACGCACTAAGCTAGCTTCAGAAAATATACAGCTCAAATCGGCATATTATAAGGACACAGTTAGCTACCTTACTAGCGCTTTGGGCCACAAGCTAGAGCATTTAAGGTATTAACAGCAGGAATTCCATTTAAAATGCAGTGAGCTGGGTAGCCGAACAACCTCCTCTTGGTGCCAGCTGGGTGGTTTGGGTTTAAGACGTTCCAGCAAATAGTTGGGCGGCAGTGTTCCAGGACGTGGTGAGTTTTCGCCTGGAAAGCGTTCTCCCCATAAGAAGCTACTAATGTCTGTTTAATAAAGCTGTGACGCGGTTGTGACTCGTCACCAACTAAAGCGCCCCTTTACTTATCCGGACAACCGCTTCAAGTCCGCAAACATCAAACCACTTTATCACTGGTGACAAGATCGAAATTGCAGGAAAGCAGTTACAAACCCCATAAACACGGCTACACACGCATGCATGCACACATACTTACTTTCATATATCAAGATATCTGACAATTTTATTGTTCCATTGTGCAATATCTGATCACATTTTGTACCCTTACCATGATTCTGCCAGCGCAGGCGTGTCTCGCGCATTCCAGAATAAAGATGGTAGATTATTGGTGGTTCCGTAGGTAGTGTAGTTTATGTAGAAAGTAGGAGCCACGATTAAACTTGCATAATAATCTGCCTCGACGAGGAAACGAACGTCGGACCTTGAGATTACCGGTTCAGTAATCTGTACGGTAATCCGTACGTCCAGGGTTCGATCCCCCGTCGAGGCAGATTAATGTGCAAAGTTTAATCGTGGCTTCTACTTTCTACCTAAATAAAGATTTTATTTAGTTATCTAGAAAAAACGGTTATGCGTTTTGAAGTTTTATCTACAGAGCATTTCCTACTGTTTATTTATTTGCTGAGTGCGATAGTTGGGTTGTAAACCTTTAAGTACCATATCTGAATGCATATTCTGTGTGTCAGTCGTCCGATGCTGAACTCTTTGCAACCACTTACCAAGTCCTTTGAGCCAGTGAACACTTAAACTGCCAAACTGACCTGTTCTTGTCACGAATCAATGTGCAAACGAACGTTTCTCCCAACCTTGCAAACACTGTGCCTAATGGTTTCAGATAAGGTTTGGGCACCATATTCTTTCCCTTTAAAATGATGGTTTAAGAGGCAGCATTGATCTCGGACAGTATCCTTCAGACTACGGAAGTAAACCGTCGAGCCAATGCTGCGACAAAGCAGCTTGAACTGCGTTGAACTGCAGTAAGTATCTCATGTGACACTGTTTGGTGAACACGGTATTAGCATAGGCGAATGAATCTTTTTCACACATAGACGTAAGTCCAGCGTCACATGGTAGATGTGCAATGCCCCGGCAATGAGCGGGAGTGGCTAAAGAAAGCCCAATGAAAAGTATTCAGGCATCGTTTAGAATAATCCGTAATCAATCTCAGAGTACGTTAGGTTACACGCATGTTGAGACGCAGTACGGTCGTTTGGGCGTAGTATTTTGCCTTTTAAACGATGCCGGGATGTACATGCTGAGCCTATGATATAGGCGTCTCGTAGTTAGAGATGTCAAACTATCGATATTTTTTATTATTTCGTCTCGGTAGCACGTAAGCGTGTTAGTCTGTATAGTTTGTTTCAGTCAATAACCTTTGTACTTTATATGGCTTAATATTGCATTACTTTAATACCGGTTTTGTGCAGATTGCAGTTTTGTAGGTATTAGTTTTCATTTACGGTATCAATTTTAATCCAACAAAATCAGAGTCCTGTTTTGTTAATGACCACTTAATAAAACTATTTTACGCAGTTTGCATTGAAATGAACTTCAGTTACTTGTTATAGATATGTATGCATCTGACGCAAGTATAGAGGAGATTGCTGGGTAAATATGTGGAAAATGTTCTCTTAAGGCGCATGATTCTTTCTCTCTCCAATGAAACGGAATACATTCTCAAACTGCTCTTTGCCGTAAACTACGTGCTATCAACACCACTGCGTCTTAGTGAAGTTGAAAGAAATAGTTAAACTGACCCCAAATAGGCGCTGCTTTTTCTGGTAATTGCTCGCAGTTTACGATTTTCTGACACCCCTGTTACAGATCCTTATTTCAGGTGAGCCTAACAGGTAACATTTAGCCCAAAGAAACTAGGTGATATTGGTCAATACTCTTTGCTGTGATATATTGAGCCAATAATCTATGCTAAATTCATTTTCGGGTTTTTCTTGCACTATCGCTGTCACGTGGATTCCGCAAGTCAGACATTTCTCCGTACCTGTGTTAAGTTTATCGCTGACCGAGATCTGTCAAGTAAATTGGAAGATACAATTTCCTTTTGGTGAATTAGCAGCAGGCACACTGAATAACTACGGAAGGGTGGAAGTGAACACACAGGGACGGAATCCAGTGAAACAGTGCCCCAGAGTTGCACCTGACCACAACATCGACTTGGTTAGTGGGACACGAATGATGTGCGTTGGGCATGATGCATATTAGACTTGCGTGCATCGTTGTCTGGGTTGTCGTGTCACTCCAAAAGCCAGACGATAATGTTAGCGTGTTATCTGCTGAAACTCGTTCCATGCTGTGCAGTGAATATCGAAGCAGACATCCGTCTACTGAAGAAACATTTGGAATCATTCACTCATCTATTGGGTAGATTTGGGGTAGCGATTGATGTTTATTTAGAGATATAAGTATGTTCCTACAAGTACTCTGGGAACAATAAACTGACACATCTCGTAAACAACAGATACGTGATTTTTGGCCTACAACGCCGCAATGAATTTCTCTTTACCGTGTTCCTAAACACTGAATAGTCGCAATACGTTCTCTGGTTCGATGTACGCAGAGGACAGTCAAATATGTACGGTTTCTTATTCCTGCAGTGTTGAAACTGCCGCGTCACGCATTTTGCAATTGTGAGGACCAAAAGCTTTGCCTAATTGGAATGAAATCATCTTATTTATTATCCTACAGTGATTGCTTCAGGGTATTCTTGATTCTCCTTACGACAAACCCTAGGAGTTTCAAATGGTTAAAGCCTGCGACTTTGAGTCAATTGATTTTATACAGTTATTCATATTAAATACTCCAATTCAATGTAGCTACATACACGTTCGCCGTTAGTTTTCAGAATAGCACCCGATAAAGAAAAAGGCAATGTAGCCTGTTAACGTTAACCTAAGACCTAGTATATACGAAGGTATATCTTCTTAGTTAGGTAACATTTATTATCTACTGTTATCAAGTCTGCGCAGGTGAGCTTCCAGTGCTTATTCAGAAACTTTTCGGATATTTGTATGGGAACTGGTTGCGAAGACACCTTACTATAGGGAACTGTCAATATGGTGTTCGATTTCGGATTTATCATATTTCTGTGCCCAACAGGTATTACTATTAAGACATATTGAATGTAATAACTCGATTGGGTTTGAAACGTCCAAGGAAATCTTCAGGGCTGCTTGCACAAGCCAGTACCTTAACATACATCCACTACTACAAATACCTTGACTATCTGCCAACTTGCGATTCTATTTGGCATCTAGGCCGCGGTTGTTGAGCAAATGTAATTTATTTACGATGTTTGTTAAGAACAAATGAAACGGTATTCGACAAGTCACTGGACGGCTGTTTGTGAATTTGTAGATTATGAAACAAAAAAACGAGTTGGAATGAAACACCGGTGTGGTGAATATATCACATTCATAGATGGTCACCTGTAGGTTACAAGTTCCAGAGCGCGTCGCACCTGACTAGGGTTTCTTCTCACAGCCGAAACGCGTGGAGAGTGCGTTGTCATAAATGACTTGTTCCGCCGGGTTGCTAATAAAATATCACTGGAGCAACATAGATGAAGATCTTATCGCTCTCTAAAATCAATTCATTATACCATGCGTGTATAACAGCCGGTTTTCCACACCGAATGATTTTCAGCACATTGTTTCTATAGCAGTTTTGGCGTAGTTACTAGGCATTTGTGTGCTTCCTTTGACCAGACGCACTGGTTAAGCATGAGAATCAGCATCATAATTTAAAATGTAAGCAAAGTGAAAAAAGAGCAAACAGTTTCATTCTGTCCTAAAGGAAGCAGACTTCTGTTCGTCAATGAAATAAACTTGCTATGGATAAGCCCCTGTTATGTGTGGCATGGAATTGTGCGATCATCGTGAATTCCGATCAATACGTTATTAAACGAAACTTTTCGTTGGAATCGCTCTGCATCGTAAAAATAAAAACGAAACTGATAAAGGTAAAAATCCACCATACTACATATTCCATAGCAAGAATGTTACTAGCGATTCTGATTATATACATCAAGCAAATAAGAACGCGTGATCAAGTTTTACTTAAACTTGTGTGCTATTGAACGCTAACTAAGTTCCGCTATTTTTCATATATTATTTTATGGTTGTATATATATATACATATAATATGTATCGAAACCCGGTCAAACCATTCGGGTTGAGTACGGCATCCAAATGGTATTTATTGTTTGTTCAATGTGATTTGCAGATGCGAACGACAGGAAATTTAGCTCAAGAGTTAGGACACACACAAGATGAGAGGCATTAGGCTGTGTATCTCTAAGCATCCTTTGCTTTGGGACATCTACACTAACATAATGTTTCCAAACCATTGCTAACTGATAGCTTAGTGATGATTATTCAGTTGTTTAATCCATTTGCATGATTCATGACGGATGAGAGGATTGCCTGGTTAATGAGGATAATGCCACTCTTAGATCTTACCTCTATTTTAGGAATCTCCAACGGCGGAATTTTCTTGCTCTGGGGCAAAATATTTTAATTTTTTACCTTATACAACAAGTTAGACCATCACATTCGCAATTAGACAAACTGTACTGAATGTGTACAACAGGTTGTGATTGCATCACAACAAAACGCTTACTAGGTAACTTGTTTAAGGCGGCAGTTTTCCACTATCCCTACTGTGTCTGTGAACTGATATCACACCAGCTTCCAATTTGACACAGCTTTGTGAACTACCTACCTTACACGTTGCTTCAATGAAAACGCATATGTGTTGCATTAAATGTCCGCTAATGCATCTTTTGTTTTAGCCTAAAGTGAAACTTGTAATTAACTAATTCAGGTGCGCAATATCCTTTGTTAAGCTAACATGGAGAGCCAGTGTATGTCGCCCAATAGCTTGAATTGGTGAATTATCTTTACTTTAAAAAGTGCTGAAGCATTGCATAATGTGCGGAACACTATGAGCCAAAGCGTGTTAGTACATTTTACAAGAGCTGAGTCAACTGACTTATCAATCAGTACCTCTCTGGCAGTGCATCTGCATTATTTAGTTGACGACAGTTTAAAACATAGGCAAAACGTTCGCATCGGCCAAACTTGATATTTTGTAGAAAGCCTGGGTAGGTTGGCCGCAGAGAATTTTTTGATGGTAGCATTAGATATCTTCCGGGCTGTATATTCTGTTATCACATCACCCATGAATGGTAAAGAAGGGTAGTTTTGCCACTTTTCAGCGGAAACGAGTTTCACTTTTGGTGTTCATGCTTCCATGTGCCTGTTGTTGAAATTATCTGGATTACCATTGCGCTGGAAAACGCCATGGATGAAACGTAATTCTTCACAAAGCATGTTTGTTGTATATATTCTTCTCTCTCCCCGTTGACCAACGGATGAGGTTTATTTTCTTGCTTTTTAGAAAGAAACGAGTAAAATATATATACTTCCCGTTCCACGCTGTTTTCCTGTGTACCATCCTCTCCTTCTCAGCCGGCTTACTAGTCAGTTGCACTGCAACACCGCTTGTTAGCCAACCGATAAATGACAGTGCTATGGTCTGAGGTTTCCTTTGTGCCTACAACCGCGGTGTTTTGTGTCCAGCACGACATATTGGGAAATCTTCCAATCGCCAGTCTGAAAGGTTCGGGAACCGTTCCCTGCTTAGCTCAGCTGTGGTATAAATAGGACGGTAACGAGTGTGGTGTTGTCGCAAATGTTTGATGCGTATCACCAGACCAACATGCAAGAGGTATTTCAGCCCATCTACCGGAATCCCGGACACCACACCCGAAGGGTTACAGCTGAAGTATTCACTATCCAACTCCAAATCCCGGAGCTATATGTTCCTCGTACCGGCCATCCGGCTGTCCCGGTCACAACTCGCCTTGATTAACACTGGAGCTCAAGCCATGCCCCCTGCTTTGACCTTGAGTAAACCAAGAACTTTGGCAACTTGATTAGACTTTTAGATTCCTTTATTCGTGCTATATTATTAGTGCTTTCTGAACCTTCCCATCACGTTTTACTAACCTGAAGAGAAGCCACTGAAAACGAGCTCGTCTGCTATGCATTACTCTTGGTGTGACCACCTTAACAAAGTCTGTACCACTTAATAAGTTTAAAAACTTAGGACAAAACTCGGATTTGTATACAGTCCAATGCCTAATCCAATGACATATCAATTGCATACTCTGTCGTAGCCCATCCACTAATCTTACTTGATGCTATTGTTTAAGCTTAGTCAATAACCTTTGCATCAACCACTCTCGTTATTTTGTAGGACGCCTGTGTAGAAAAATCCGATTTAGCTACATTCTTGCTCGTGGAGCTCTATAGTTTGGTGATCAAAGCTAGTACCTACGTGCCGAGTTTAAGTCGCAACTCAAGCTATCGCTATTGATGAGTGAAAACAAGGGCCAGGCTCTGTTGTGAAGCGCAGCAACGAAACACTACACCCAGAAATGAATAATTTTTCACCCCATTTTCTTTGATATCAGTTGGCACTTCTTGGTTGCAAGTTTAAGTTGGGCTATTCGCAATGATTATTCGGGCGTGAAGATAATTGTAGATCACTGATTACTCAGGTTTGACTATTCAAACAAGCTAAAATACGCCTATATGATGCATTATTCCGTGCACATGAATTTATCAAAACATGTGCCTTGGGACACTG